>JANVCQ010000005.1:41368690-41379987 GCA_025531925.1 Erythroxylum plowmanianum | reverse complement strand
GTGCCTGTTTTAGACCATATAGACTCTTCTTTAGTCTACAAACATAGTCTTCTTTCCCCTTTTTCACGAAACCCTCTAGCTGCTCCATATATATCTCTTCTTCCAAATCCCTATGTAGGAAGGCAGTTTTGACATCCATTTGTTCAACCTTTAGATTAAAACTTACGGTTAGCCCTAGCACTGTACGTATGGATGTCATTTTCACCGCTGGTGAAAATATGTCGTCAAAGTCAAGACCCTTCTTTTGGATGAATCCTTTGACCACTAATCTTGCTATGAATCGAGGATGATTATTGCTTTCTTCATGCTTGATTCTGAATACCCATTTATTCTTCAAAGCTTTTTTGCCTTCTGGCAACTTCACCAGCTCGAGTGTTTTATTCTCATGCAAGGATTTCATCTCGTCTTGCATGGCCTCTTTCCATTTCTTCTTGTGTTCATCATTCATAGCTTCATTAAAGTTTTATGGTTCTCCCCCGTCAGTCAACATTATATACTGATCAACTGGATATCTATTATATGGTTGTCTATTTCTACTAAATCTTCGTAATGAGACTGGAGAATCTTCAGGTGCTGGTGGTTGAATGTGAACACCATCATCATCCTCTGGTTCAACTTCAATGGGGGCATCTGCATTATCAGCTTCTAATTGATCATTATGTACTTCATCTGCAACTTGTCTCTACACCATTGTTGGAGGATTCAATCGGAAGCTTGTTGAGTCATCATCGAAGCTTGGAACTTCCTTCTCCACCTTGTTGATATCTTAAATAGTTTCATCTTCAATAAACATAGTATCACGACTCCTGATAAGTCTTTTCTGCACCGGATCACAAAACCTATAGCCAAATTGATCTTAACCATAGCCAATGAATACACACTGTCGTGTCTTGACATCAAGCTTTTTCCTTTCATCTTTAGGAATAAGGGCAAAGACCTTGCAATCAAAGACCCACAAATGGTCATAGGAAACATCCTTTCCTGACCACACCTTTTCTAGGACTTCATACTGGAGAGGAATACATGGTGAACGATTTAATGCTTAAACAGCTGCAAGTAAAGCTTCACCCCAAAATACCTTAGGCAACTTTGAATGTGAAAGTAGGCATCTGACTCTTTCCATTAAAGTCTTGTTCATCCTCTCAGCTACGTCATTAAATTGCGATGTTTTTGGTGGTGTCATTTGATGTCAAATACCATGCTCTTTACAATAAGCATCAAATAATCCGATGTATTCTCTGCCATTGTCTGTCCAAATACACTTTAGCTTTTTCCCAGTTTGTCTCTCAACTGAGGCATGAAATTGTTTGAACACATCTAGCACTCGATCTTTAGTCTTCAAAATATAGGCCCACATTTTCCTGAAATGATCATCAATAAAAGTCACAAAGTACTGTGCATTACCGAGTGACTTTGGCAATGATCCACACAAATCTGAGTGAATCAGATCTAGAACATTCTTCATTTTGGATGGAGGAGAACTATGGAAAGAAATCATATTTTGTTTCCCTGCTAGACAATCTGCACATTTCTTCTAATGTATCTGATTTAGACCAGATAGCATATTCCTTTTTACAAGCTGACTCATCCCTTTCTCACCAATGTGGCCTAGTCTTTTATGTCACAAATCAACTGTATTATCATTCTCCACTATATTGACAACATCACTGGAAAGCTTTGCCTGCATCATATACAGTCTTGAGTGCTTCTGACCTCTGGCCACTACTAACAAGCCCTTAGTAAGCTTCCATTCTCCATTTCCAAAAGTATTTCGAAAACCTTCATCATCTAGCCTGTTTACAGAAATCAAATTCAGACGCATATCAGGAATGTACCTGACATCTTTCAATAACAGTCTTGAATCATTCGCTGTCTCTAAAGAAACATCTCCTTTGCCAATAACATTTGACAGATTTCCGTTTGCCATCTTAACAACGCCATAATTCTTAGATGTGTATGATGAGAAAAATTATCTGTGAGATGTAACATGAACAGTAGTTCCACTGTCAACTATCCAACTTGTTTCTTGCGACACCAGGCTGACTATCTCTGTATCAATAACAAGGTTAAATGCATCAACAATGTTACCTTGTTCATCATCACTGCTTTCTTCTTTCTTCACATCTTTGCCTTTTTCCTTCTTCAACTTTCGGCAGAATTTCATGATGTGGCCCTTCTTTTTGCAATAATGGCATTTCACATTTGCATATCTGTTTGACTTTCCTCTACTCTTGTCTCTGGACTTTGGACCTCTGAATTGACTCCTTCCTCTATTTTCTGTAAGCAGAACATCTGAATGTGATGAAGAGGCTGCAGACTGTGATTTATTTCTCATCTCTTCATTTAGTATACTGCTTTTAATAGACTCCATATTTAATACGCCATTTGGTATAGTATTTGTCAATGACACCTTCAAAATCTCCCAAGACTCTGGTAATAAAGCTAGCACCATTAGAGCAATCAGCTCGTCGTCAAACTTTATGCCCATATTTGATAACTGATCAACCATTCCTTCCATATTGTTTAAATGATCAGCTACAAAAGTACCCTCTTGGTATTTTACCTGCATCAATTTTGTCAGATAAAATAATTTGTTGTTACCTGTCTTTGAAGCATACAGCTGCTCCAGCTTATTTCACAACGTTCTTGCATGAGTCTCATTACAAATGTGATTATACACATTATCATCGACAAACTGTCGAATATAACCACACGTTCGTTCAAGCTCAAACTCCCAATCTTCGTTGGACATCTCCTCCGGTTTAGTTGTCGAAAATACTGGCAAATGCATCTTTGTAATCATTAAGAGATCCTTCATCTTGGTTCGCCATATACAATAGTTAATACCATTTAAATTGATCATTTTGCTCGTCTTCACCTCCATTTGCCAAATTAAACCAAATTTGAGAAAACCGACCTCAAATATGAAACCAGGATGTCAAAATTTGGCAGAAAAGATATCTTCTAAATTTTCACCACGGGATTGGAATAGTGTCGTCGAACTCTCCTGGAATAGGAACTGCAGGATCCGATAAATAGTAACTTATGAATAATACCACAAATAGTACTGCAGGACTCAGTTACTATTGTTGCACAGTGTGTCACCTTGTAAATTTATTAAAACAACGTAAAAGTACTATTCATCACCTTTTTCGTTTTACGTCAACTTTTCGAACGGATCACGTCAAAAAATTTGTGATAATTTTGTCTTCCCAATGACGTACTTCTTTTCAAAAAATACCTTCAACAAAAATACATCTCTGATACCATTTGTTGGGCGCAACGAATGTATTTTGTGAAAAGGAAAAAATAAAATAAGCAAAATGGACACAGGATTTTTAACGTGGTTCACCCTTAACTTTGGGTTACGTCAACGAACAAAACTCAAAATAAATCTTCCACTATTACAAATAGTAGGCATACAGAGATAAAACTAAAATAGTGGCTCACAAGGTATTTCCCAACCTAAAAATACTAACCTCACTATTTTGTCACTCACCAACCCTTTAGGAATATATTTCTTAACTTCAGAACTTTTGATTTACTTTGATTTTCTCTCTCTATTTTTCTGTGATTTACTCTGGTTTTCTCTCTCTATATTTTGTCCTCACTAATTTGTCCACCGCGTAAGGCTTACATTTCTTTCAAATAATGCGGCACCAAAATCGATGCCGCAATATTTGAGTCAAAGATGACGTCCCTCCATGAAGAGGGACCCATTGCTAACAAGTTTGAATGAAGATACGAGACGATTGAGTGATTATGGGATTCGCAATCACACTCCAATTGGTATAAATCCGATATTAGGTTAGAACAGAAGATAAGGTTAGAATAGAAGATAAGGTACGTCGCTTGACAGCGGGTGTTAATAGAATAGCCAGAAAACTAAATTTGACATTAGCATGGACTCAATCAAACTCCCTTTAAATGACCATCAAACTTTATCGACACCAAATTTGATTATAATAAAATATTGCATCAGTACCGATTAATACTAAGTATTATTTTAGATAGTTTTTTAAATTTATAAAGTAATCTTTGAATTTTTTTAAATTGATAAAATAATCTCTCAATATATTGTACTGTATAATTTTACATCAATCATGTCTCTAAAAATTATAATAATAGAAATTTAGAACGACAAAAGACTATTTAGTTTTGGTAATTTTACTTTATATATATTTCACATATAAATAGCAACCAAAATTAATATGAAAAAAAGATCATTTAATCATTATACAAATATAAAATTAAAGACAATATAAATTATTTAAAATATTACAATTTCATCATATAGTCAATAATAACTACATTAAAACATCAAACAGAAAGAATAATAAATATCCATGACTCTCAAACTATTACAATTTATGACAAGAGTTCGTGTCGAGGAAATAACTAATTAGAAGTAAAATCTGAAACCAAAATATTTACAATTATATTTATATTGCATATATAAAATTTAACATATACATCAAATATAAGTGAAATTAAAAGAAGAGGAGAAATAAAAACCTAGAACTTAATTCAATTGAATATTTGCTCAAATCGCATTGACCTCAATTCTCATTGGTTCAAAATCTTCATCATTAAGGGGAGTCTTATCATTACCAATATTCATATTCATTGTACTAAATGACATATCAATACTTTTCTATTCAAGATTATCTTCCAAGTTAATTTCATCAATGAAACTTGGTTTCTAAGAAACTCAGTCCGCGAAAAATCGATACGATCAAGTAAATTGAATATACAGATCTACTTGTTCTATTAAGATTCATAATAATCAATAAAATCAAATTATTAAGCAATTATAAGAAATTATATCGTACTTAGTAATGATAATAACATACATTTTTTGAAACTTTAATTTATATCGAACAAAGATCAAATCGTTCAATCTTTTATGCTCTAATTTATCCCTTTTCTTGGAATGGATGATTTTAAATGTGCTTCAATTTCTTTCACAACTGGTTTCACTATCACATTGACTTAGAATTTGAATTGCAAATATTTGCAGTTCTAGAACATCACTTTCGAATTAGTTCTATTAAGCAACTATATTTGCAATTCTAGAACATCACTTTCGAATTAGTTCCACCAAGCAACTATAAGACAACAAAAGAGCATTATAAACAAAATAAATTAATAATTAATTTTCAACAAGTAACAAAAGTGAAAAATTATATACATGGATTAAGTTTATTTCTTTGATGAATAGCAATTGACATTACAAAATCACCAAAAAGCATCCTTATAAATCTCCATTTGTGAGCTTAGGAGATCTTGCATCATTTTATAGGCAACAATTTTTGTAATAGTTAATAGCATTTCACTATTAACTTCAGCTTTCTTTGTAAAACTTGGTTTGAAATGGACATTAGGATTCAAAAATGCCCCAGCTGCAAACAACGAAGAGATTGATGATTACAAGATAAGATGTGTACAAAGAAGGCTTATTTTTCATATTGACCTTGATTGTTTCCTTCACCATCTCCATGGCATCATAAAAATAATCTATTGTTGCATTCTCATCACTATCAGTCAGATGAAGAACCCTCACCAAAGGCTCATAAACTTAGATGACAAATTGACATTACAATCAAAATTCATTATTTTTAGGTATAATTATAAAAACCTTCAATCTAGCATTCGACCTGACATGTTAAAATGCAACTCATTTATTACTTGTAAACATTTGTTTTAACTCTTTCTTCATTAAAATAAAACATTAAAATGATAATAAATTAGTTTCAAATCTTGTAATACTTAGACAACACAAATTCCAACCATTGTTGAAATCTTTCTCATTAAATTCAAAACCCATCTAGGAATGTAAATGAATAATAGAAAAATCCTTCTGCACTGTCTCATCAATAATAGAAAAATACCTAACATCTCCTATATTTTTCAACATCAGGTTAATACAATATGTCACATAAGGAGTCAAATAAAAAAATTATACTTTCCTTGCAATCTTTTTCCAATTGGTTTATAAATGGAATAATTCTCAATAAATTGAACAATATTTTATGGTCAAAATTCATTCGTGAGTTCATCAAACATTTGAAATAAAGTATCAATATTCCTAACAAAGCCAAATGTATCAATAGGCTTCACAAACATTGTCTCCTTTGTGAAATAAACTAAAAAATTAATAATAGGCTCATGTCTTCTATTTTATACAACCATCATACATGATTGAACACTCATAAGTAGCTCAAGTCATTCTTCTTTTATCTAAATAACTTTTTATTTTATAAATAAAGATGCTCATAAGTTTACCTTTAGAGGTAATATCATCAATCATAGGCTGATAATAATAAGATTGAGAAAAATTAAATGTTATATTTGAATCATACCACTATCTAGTCAGTGCCATATCCACATTATGAGCAGCTTTTCTAGATTATAGGGCACTACTGGTTAAAGGTTGAGCTTTAGGAGTTTGTAGTGTAAAAATTAGACACCTGTCTTCTTCTTTTACTAACATCAAATGCAATATTTCCTTCTTATTAGGTAAGAATAATACCACTGTTAACATCCCTACTATCATCCTAAACACTAACAAAAGAACTTCCATTACCAATTTTGAAGTTCAATATTTTCCTTCTACCTTTCTCATACTGATAATCTTCAAGCAATGCCTTGATTTTCCATTTAACATCATGACTCACTTTTTTTATAAGAATATATATTACTTTTGATCCTAACTAAATGTTTTTTTAATCTAGTGATTTCCTAACCTCTCAACCGATTATTACAATAAAAAAATAGTATAGTTCTTCATTTCAGGAACCAATCTAGTATAAGCCCTAGCTGGATCATCGAATCTTCCTATACCTGAAGTGATTGAATTATCATATATGCTTGAACTTCCTCCATTTATCTGTAAAAATAAATAAAGACACATATTAAAGTTAATAACTTTGTATCAAAAACAAGTTGTGTATAATAATAGGAAGAAATAAAGTAACAACATGTTCTTAACAATCATATGATATATACATGTAAGTGACCTTCTTAAACTTAAATGATTCCTACGAAAATATAATTATTAAGATATTCTATCTAAGAAATTATCATGTTTTTTAACCCAAACTTCATATATATACATTGATTGCTACAGTTTCACAATTATAATCCATTTGTTGTGATTACATAATTTAAACATAAAGTCACAACTTAAAATTATAATTCATTTAGTATAATTACATAATTCTACCATAAAGTCACTATTATAACCATTTTGTATGATTACACAATTTAACTATAAAGTCACTATTATAACCATTTTGTATGATTACATAATTCAACTATAACTCTCAACCATAACTTATTTTACATGATTACATAATTTAAACATAAACTCATAAGTTATATATGTAACTCAATTTGTGTAATCATATAATTCAACTATAAAGTCATAAATATAACTCATTTGTGTGATTATATTATTTAAACATAAACTCACATCTTTAACCTGTTCATGTAATCACATAATTCAACCAAAATTAACTAACTTATTTTGTATATTAAGAAACCAATTTATAATATATAACCTAATTTATAATAAATACTAAAATTCCATTCAATATTTCTCAAATTTAAAACAATAACACAAACTTCAATTTTGTATTGAATGATTGAATCCTTAATTTCTGAAATCCAAACAACATAAATGACAAAACACATCCAAAATTTCAAATTTCAAATACTATATTTGTATATAAAATCCTCAATCTCATTCCTTAATTTCCAAAATTCAGATAAAACAAACACAAATATCTATTGTCCACAATTTCCAAATGCTATTTCTAAACTCAAAAGTCACAATACACAACTATAAGTCATTCACACTATCATACACACAATAACTACTTAATTATGAATTAACTTAACACTCAACATTCAAGCCAACACATCACAACAGTCAATATACTACACTGCACACATTTCAAATTTTCAAATGTTCAAGGCTGAATCAAAATGGCTTATTTACATTTTACAATTGCAATCTTGAGGCTTAAATAGGTAACAGTGGTAAAGGCGGGATCGAGAGGCAACTGACAAGGCAAGGTGATGCAACGAGAGAGGCGAGGCAAGGAGAGTCAGGTAATCGAGTGGCAAGGTGACTGCAGTGCACAAGTAAGATGAAGGGACACAACAGGTAACTAGTGTGGGGGGTGAGAGCATAAACAAACCAGAGGCGACTGGGTGTTGGGGGAAGGGGATAGAGCTGGAGAGTTATGGTTAGGTTAAAATGCTTAGGGTTTTTTATTTATACTTTAGTCCAAATTTTTTTAAAATTTACATTTCAGCCCCTAAAATTTACTGATATTTTGGTATCGATAATAGCCAGTATCTACCACGTCGACCAAAAAATTGATTTATCTATAACATGAAACCAAGCCAAGCAAGCATTTATTTCAACAATGAATGTTAAATCATATTTGAGATTTACTTCATATAAGACTTAAACTACATACTAGGTTGACAATTACACTGTTGAATGAAAATGAATAGTTGACATCCCCATTAAAGCAGTGTAAGAAGATAAATCAACATAAAATGTGAAACCAAAATAGTAAATAATAAAATTGAACACCATAAAACTAGGTAACAAACAGGTAAAAATAAGAACATAAAATTAAGTCAAAATAATTGTGATCATCAAATGTGTTAATTATGGAAATAACTTAATATCCATGAACTACAAAATACAAGAACAACTGAAATTAACAATAGATGGTAGATAGAAGCTTAAATTATCGAATCATCTAAGATCTCATAAGCTCCATTAGTAGAAAAATTGAATAACTAAATCGATTTGAATTATCCCACATCAACTTCCTTTGAAAAAAACATCGAAATGTTTTTATGTTAATATTTTTCCCTTATCCTCCTCCCAAATTTTCCTGAAAAACAAAAGAGGGGTTATTATCTCAAAAGAAAGCTAAACAAAACCACAAAGAATAGATAGAAAAAGGAAAGTAGGCACCATCTCAGCTTAAGTGAGTACAAACTCTTTCCAAGCCTAAAATCTCAACTAACTACCCAAAAAGGTTAATTCAACCAAAAAAAATTCTAAAATAGCTCGACACTTCTTCAAATTAATCAAATGGTGAATGAACTATGTAAAGCAGCCCAAAGAAAATAATTTTATTTCAGGTGACAAATAAATGATCTAGCGTCGTGAAAACCTTCAATCATTATCGCCATCTTTTGCTTATAGATTCCAGATTTAGGAGTAAAGTTTATATCTTTAACGAATGAGATTTTGATAACATGTTGTCATTTCTATAGGTTTGGTAATGAAATATAGTGGCAACTTATAACTAGTTGGTGTCTTGTTAGGTGCTAATCATTGCAGTCCACTTCTGAGTTACCATTTGGACCGGTTATGAAATGGGCTGAATTTTGGACTGGAAAATTTTTATCTTCTTTTTTATCTACATATAGGACTAATTTTGCTCCAAAAATAGCTTTTAGGAGAAATTTCTGAAATAGTTCCTCACATGTATCACTTCTTTAAATATCGTCCCCAAAATAATTTGAACATTAAATTGTATCCCCCACTTATCCAAAACCTTGAATAAAGATATAACAAAAAATACATTTATGTTGTGATTTAATTTCTTAGTAATATGAAATTTTAACATCGAAATTTTATAAAAATTTAATTTTAAAAAATAAAATTAAAAAATATGGTAAAAAATAACAGTTGTATATTTAATCATTTGTTTTTCCAATGTGATTACATTAAGGTGGTATACGCTAGGATGCAACATGTGATGGATATATTATGTCCTTTTCTAAAATGGGGAGATATCCATAATTGGGTAAACAAGCTCTGTAGAAGAATGAAAGAGATCAACTAAGCTTTAGTCATTGTTTAACTTGCTCAGTCTATTCCATTTGGAGATAAAAGAATAATAGGTGATTCTAAAAATTTGATAAATATATGCTAGCCTATTGGGTTTGCTGTTAGAATAGAGAAATCTTGGTAACTCACAATTCTAAAGGAATGAGGGTCTATTGTTGGATTAGAGAAATCTTGCTGACTCGCAATTTTGAAGTAATGAGTGATGTAATGAAAAGAAGATGGAGTTTGGAATGATTATTATTATTGCTTGTTTCTTATGTTATTTTTAATCTATTAAATGACTACCTACATTGTGTTGTAACATGATCTTTGTCCTTGTATATTTTCATATTTGATGCTCATTACTAAGCTTTTAATGAATTTCTTTCAAATTTCAAAAGAAAAATATTGTGCAAGTTTAAGCTTAATTCTTAAAATTTATTCTTGAAATTGGAAAGTATATAATTGGATTATAAAAGAAGAGATTAGATACAAAAAGTTGGATTAGGAAGGGAAAAAAAAGTTGACTTAATACATCCATAATCAATGGATATTCACCAATAACTTAACTATGGAATTAAAATTCTTTGAAAAACTATTTGGATAAAATACATCAATGTTGTCAATTAAAAATAAATTTAGTCAAAATTATATATGAATGATTAATTGTATATTTTTTAGAATATAAAAAGGTACCTTAGGTTTTTTGTTAATCTTGTCAACCTAATTGACGATTAAATTAAGAAAATATTTACCATCGCCAAATAACATAATTTACTATTTTATTTTACTTTCTTATATGCATAGCTTGTTTCTTTAGTATGATAATGTGAAGTAAATAATCTAATAATTAATAGTAAATTACCTCATGTTTTCTTCATTATGATGCTAATTGGCTTCAAATTTTAAGTAGCTTAAAATTTGTCTGAAACTTGATTCCAACCCAATTTTATTACGACCTGACTTGACTTATCATTCTCTCTTTAATTTTTATCATCAAATCCTCCCTCCAGTCTCCATTGCCAATATTAACCAACTCAACAAGAATTTAAAGCCCCTTGTGCTTTTTGAATGTTGTCTTTGATATGTCTTCTTCCATGTTTTTGATCTGGTGATACCCAGATAAGTCTAACTTGGAGTACCAACTTGAACCCCTTAGTTTTCCATTAATTCTTCGATTAATGGGATGGAAATTTGCTCTTAATGGTATACTTGTTCCACCTTCAATGATGATCAATGCGTCTTCAGTGAATTGTAATCCTTACATTTTCCATGTAAAATTCTTGCACAATTGTCTATAGAATAATTTTAAACCACCTCCTACTGTAATGCTCAAGAGGGTATTTCGATTACTTCTGAAGTGAATCACACGTTAATATGCGGTTTATTATACGATATATGAATGCACAAGAAGGGGGGTTGAATTGTGTAT
>JANVCQ010000005.1:41346339-41363874 GCA_025531925.1 Erythroxylum plowmanianum | reverse complement strand
AATATAACTAAATTGACATTAACAATCAAACATATTTTTATTTTTATTTAAAATTAAAAAATAAATCTGAATTATAAAAAAGAAAAGGCGCTTTCGCTGTCAGAATGCCTTAACGTACTAAGTAGCTTAGTGCGCACTCCTACACCAAATGAATTAACGAAAACAAGGGTCCCACAGTACCAGTTGATCAACAACAGCAGACAATTGGAAGCTGTTTTCGTCATTCCACTTAAGTAGCTCAAAGTGTTTATTTCTCAATCTTGGTAGCTTAGCCTCAGGCCCTCATTTTCAGTAAAAATTCGACAGGAAAGTCTCGGTGAACTTTTCTAGGGTTTACGGTTTCTGAATTTGAAGATCCAATGTCTCACACAGCTAAACTGATGCCCAATCTCGACCAACAGGGCACTAAGATGCTCAATCTCACAGTGCTTCAGAGAATCGATCCCTTCATCGAGGAGATTCTCATCACCGCCGCGCATGTCACTTTCTACGAGTTTAACATCGAGAGCAACCAGTGGGTATGTTGCTTTTTGAGCGTTTGGATTGTGACCGTGTAATGTAATGTGGCTAGGTGTAACAAAGTTTAAGAGCTTTCTGGGGTTAAGGTGATACTTAGAAGAGCTAAGCAATTTGTAATCCTTTTGTTTCTTCATCACCCATTTATGTCAATCTTTGGCGTTCTTTTCCTTAATTTATTTGATTGACTTCATAGATTCTTCTTAATATTGTAGAGTAGAAAGGATGTGGAAGGATCTCTCTTTGTGGTTAAGAGGTACTTCTGTGTTGGTTTTCGTGTGTTTCTTTCAACTTTTACCAAAAACTATTAACGGTTTGGTTACATTTGTTATGTTGAAGTTCCACTAACTAATTCATTTTTCTGTTTGTGTGATTGTTGAAGGAATACACAACCCCGATTTCAGTTTATTGTGATGAATAGGCGGAATACAGGTTTGGATTTTTTGAATATTAGTTACCTTGTTGTGGAGCCCACGCATTATTAATATCTATATCATTTATTGTTGGCCGTTCTTAAACATGGTTTATGAAGCATTCTTGTATAGGTCAGAGTCACTGTCCACTTATTCTTCTTCTCTTCTAGAGTGAATGTAAATCTGACTATAGGTGGGCAGCTGTTAAGGTTTTAGTGGAAAAAAGAAAGACTGCCATCAATTATTTGCCAAAATTTTCAGTCATTGAAATGAATGTTTTCTACTTCTTGGTGTTAACTACAAGTTTCTTCAATCATTCATGTCAAAACAGAAAATCTAGTGGAGAATCTACTGGGAGATTTTGAATATGAAGTTCAAGTTCCATATCTGTTGTATCGGAATGCGGCCCAAGAAGTTAATGGCATTTGGTTTTATAATACACGTGAATGTGAGGAAGTTGCCAACCTCTTTAGCCGGTATTTATCTACTCCTTGAACATATTGAGGTGGAATTAGATGTCTATTCTTACTTTTAAAATATGTAAACTCCTACTGCATGCTATATGGATACTGCTAGTATGATAATTGAGTAGATGAGATTTTGGTCATGAAGGTTGTAAGTTGCATTGTGACTACAAATAAAGAGAAAAATTACAGACACTAATATGATAGAGCTAAGAATGCACACCTGGCATAGTGGGTATTAAAATGTAAGAGAGGTTTTTTAAGCTAATAGTGAATGGCATAATTGGTAAAAATGAATTCCCTATGAACAACATAGAAGAAGAAAATTGTGTTTTCTGGTACATTGCATAAAGTTCAATCTGAAATCATTGAAGATGCTCTGTACAATGAATATGTTCATAGTCAAAAAATGAAAAAAATATAGTGTCACTCTCTCCTGTGAAGATCAATTTCATCTTACGATTTTATTAAATCTAGCTGTATTTTATAATATACGACCTTGTTAGAGGGACAGAACAGTGGAGGAAATTGGATCTATTATGAGCATATGTGTGTCTGCATTTGAAGTTGGAGATTTTTTTTTTTAGTATTTGCAATATGGCACGGATACTTGATGGGTGAATTAATGTCTTCTTATTTACAGGATTCTTAATGCATACTCAAAGATTCCCCCCAAGGCCAAGGTATCATCCAGCAAGAGGTAATTTAATAACATGATACCTAACTAATGTGATGTCAGTTGGAAGGTAATTCCTTTCTACATATAAAATGCAAACTTGTTTCACATGCAACCTCAGAAGCTGTTTACTACCTCTAGATCACCTCATTCTATGGACTTTCTTTAAACTACATATTTATTAACTTGTTTTCTGCCTTGAACTTTATCTATCACTGAAAGAAGCTCAACTCATTGGTTATCATCATGGAATCAGAAGCAAGTTGCCAAAAATTGAGATGCATATGTGGTTTAAAGACTTGGGAAATGAGAGTGTTATTTTTATTTCAAGTAATATGCCAAATGATGACTCGTTTGTTTCTCTGGAGTTGACAATTATTAAACCAATTGCATAATCCGACTTGCTGAAGATATATCTTAATTGATGCTCAAAGTTTTTTACTTAATGCAATTTTAAAATGTTCAATGTTACCGTCTCTACTTCTATAATGTATTTTCTTAAATTGTGAACTGCTGTAGTGAGTTTGAAGAGCTTGAGGCTGTCCCAAGCATATCTGTCATTGAAGGTCCCTTGGAGCCATCACCAACTGCTTCTGCAGCCACTGATGGTCATGAGGATTCTTCTTTTGAGAACTTCTTTAATGTAAGTACTCTTGACCTCTTATTCTTGTAATTAAACTGAAACTAATTGTAAGTTCTGATACTTGTCAATTTACTGCAATTCTGTATTTGTTATTGATGTGGGAAACTGTTATCTTGTATCATAGATTATAATGAAATATCCTTATCCAAGTGCTATGTAGTACGGACACGACAAAATGGAGCCGTGTCCGCGTGTCGGACACCCACCTAACACGCGGTGGACACGTGTCTGTACGTGTCAGAATTAAAAAATAAATTTTGTCAGCTCGGACACGATGGCTCAGGCACGACTTAATGGAATATATGCTCTATATTTTTTGAGAGGGGCTTATAAAGTACCAAATATGTATGAACTATTAAGATGTTAGAAGTCTTGAAGCACATCAATTAATATATATCATATTATGAATTTTGAATTTTTTTCTTAATTCTAAATTCAGAATTTTATATTTATATATATATATATATATATATATGCCATATCCGTGTCCACCAAATTTTAGAAGTTGATGTGTCCCCTTGTCCGTGTCTGTGTCGTGTCGCGTGTCTGTGTCTATGCTTCTTAGTCCAAGTGATGTATCTAAACAAAAGGCTGCCAACTGTGATTAATCTAATAAAGCAGTTTGTATAGTTCTATAACCAATAGAAAGGAATGATAGAATGTGATGAAATGAGGTTAAGAAGAACTCAAGATTTTCGGGTCTATTATCAGCATCCTTGTGTTTCTTGTCATATCCCATTATGGATGAGCAATTGGAAAACTATAGTTGCAATCATTTCCGTGTAGCAAGGCTGTCTACCAATTCATGGTGAGAGAATTTGTAGATGTTCCAAATACATTCACGAAGTAATTGATATGAGCATAGATGGTGGTTAATGACATTTTTGTTTGGTTTCATTCTGTGCATATTTGGCTTTTTATGGTCCTAAGATTGTGTTCTTGGCTGAATTCGTCAATATATTGATGCAGATGGCTTTGAATGTTGGAAGTAGTGCAGCTAATGTAGCAATTTCAAGGCAGCCCTCTGTTCCATTGTCCTCCCACATTCCAGCTGCTGCTTCCACTGCACCTTCAGCACAAGCACCAGCACTTTCTTTGTCACTAAACGCTACAATGGCCATGCACAGCAGTCATGATCCAATAAGTGGTGGCAATCGGATAACTAATCTTGTGAAACCCTCTACATTTTTTGCATCCCCGTCTTCATCTCCATCGCTGGTACCTCTTGACTCTTCAACTCTACCACCTGTTCCTGCTCCTGCTTCTGCTCCTGCTCTTCATCCTCTTTTAAATCTGCAACGTCCATATGGCACCCCAATGCTTCAACCCTTTCCGCCTCCCAACCCACCACCTTCTCTGACTCCTACCACTACTTCTCAACCATTGATTACTAGAGAAAAAGTCCGTGATGCACTTTCAATGCTTGTACAGGTAAGTTGTTCTTCTACTGTTTCTGGAGGTGCTATGGTGTTAATACCTGAAGTGTGAACTTTGCCTTATCTTATGCACTGATCTTTTGTGGTATCTTCACGATTGACAATATGATATGTGTTGGATAGTTGCACTTTTGCTAGGTACATATTCTAATGTTAGGAAATATTATCTTCATTTTTTTATGTAGTTGCCACATCGTATGTGTCCTAACATGAAATCTTACGTTGAAGAAGATATAGAACTTGTCATCAATGCGTTACATGTCACGAACCTCATATGGGGATTACTATGTTCCGAAGTATTGAGGCACAATCTAGAAAATTTCTCAAGGATGCCTAATCGAGATAGTTGTGGTCCTTTGAACTGTTCTTCTCTACAATTGAGATTCGTAATTTAGACATGCAACTTAACCATGCTTATTTCATTCCCCACAACGGATTCGTGATGCATGTTTGTTTTAAATTTCTTCTTAATGACCCTTTCGCTTCTTTACAAATATCTTTGCCCCTTAAAAATGCCCTTGCTTCCCTTACCTAATGTTACGGGTGTAGTTGCATGAATTTTTACGTAATCGTCGGTAGTTCTGCTACTAGTGCAAGTTTGCTTTGTTGCCTAGGTGCTAGGCGCTGTGATCCTTATGCAATTGCTTGGTTGGTATTGATTAGTAATTACCGATGCCGTTTGTACTGACATTGTCATGTCACTCCCTGTTCTGATAGGATGACCAATTCGTTGACATGTTTCATCAAGCGCTGCTGAGGTTGCATCATTCATGAGATACTGAAGAGGAATAGCGTTTGCTGGTGTAATGTAGTATCAGTTCTTTGTATAGTATATGCTCCTTTAAAATGACAGAATCATAAAATATATATATTTTGGGAGCCTGTAATTTGTTAATAAAGATCCTAGCTAAATTTTTACTTTAATAATAATACTTATACAGGTTTTTAAGATATGATATTCCGTCTAATATGGATATAATATTTTATAATAAGAATGTTTTTGAATTTTAAAACATCATTGTCCTGCAAAGTTATAATACCATTGCAAGTTACTTTTGGATGGCTAAAACTTAATAGCTTTATACATGGTAGGTGTGTTTCTTCTAAATACATGGATAATTAATTTTAAAGTGTTTTAATTTTTTAAATTTTTTAAAATTTTTATATGAATGATTAACTTGTTGAAATTGTAACAATTTAATTCAAAATATTAATTTCTAGATAGATGTTCACGTAGTATTTAGTAGATATGTTACATTATTAAAATAACTTTTTGGATTGAGTTGTTAAGGGTTTAAAAAGTTAGTCACTCATTTCAATTCTTTTTTAAAATTTTAAATACCGAATTGAAAAAATCTTTAAAATTTAAGCATTTTTGAATTTGTTATCTCTTAAATATAATATTGTGTAATTACTATTTAACTCTTATTAATAAGATACTTAGCAAAAATATTTCATTGCTTTGCACGGATATAATGCATATGGAAAATCAAATTATTATGGTTAAAATTCTGAAATTAGAAATACATAAATATGTATTCATTTTTCATTTTACCACAATAAAATGCAGTTATTTACTAAACATTTGAAAGATTTTGAACTACAGTAGAAACTCTTTAAATTGATAGTCGATAAATTAATAAACTCTCTAAAATAATATTTTTCTCTGGTCTCGACTTGGGCCAATTGAAAATTTAACAAAATTTGATAAGATAATAAAATAATATATTTTCAAAATACCCCTATGTAAATATAGGGTCCCATTAATATCATAAATTAATAATTATATAAACTCACACAAATATAACTTAGACAATTTAGTGAAATATGATTATAATGTTGTTTGTACCTTGACTAACATTTAAATAAAACTTTTCTTCAAGCCACAACTGCAAGTTTTTTTGAGTGCACGTCGAATGATCTCTCTTGTACTCACATAATTCTTTGCATATTTGATCAGTCATTATTGATTTCGTGATACTTTTTAGACGAGGAGCCATTGTTAGGTGTAATTTCAAGAATTTTTCTATCTTGTTTATAAAGTAATTTTTATCTCCATCATACATACATATGTACATTGAATATTTTTAGTAAAAATAAAATAAATAATACTTAATTATTAAAAATAATGAATATTATTTATTAATTTTCATTAATATTATGTACAATAAATCTATGTTTTAGATCCATTCAATTAATATGAAATATAAATTTTTCTAAGATACAATTTTTTTTATGCAATCAAAATTTAACTTCAATCAATTACAAAAATTTCTTTAAATTAATAAATATTAATTTATCGATTAATTAATATTTTTATAAAATAATAAACATCATTATCCTAATAATATTAATTTATATAGAGGATCTGCTGTAAATAGTTTACATCCTTTTCCAATAGCCCATATCACCGTAAAGAGCCAACGAAGTCGAGCCGCTAAACCATACAGAGCCTCAAAGTTTCCGATATAAGGAAGTATCGGAAGTGAAGCCCTCAGTTGTTGTAGGTCTCCGGTTCTTATTTGGAGCCACAAAATAGTTGCGTAAAGCAAATTGTAAGTGACTGAAAACTTTCTTTTCCCTTTTTCTCTTTCTCTCTCACACGTAAATGGCGGCGTTTAGAAGAATAGTAGGCAAAAGCTGTAGTATCATACCAAGAAGCTCTGTCCTTCATCCTCCAGCCCGAACCATTGCCACCAAGCTCTTCGTTGGAGGTATCTCTTCCTCTTACTTTCCACCTTCATTCTTCGCTTTTTTTTTCTTTTACTATTCAATTCGCATTTATTATTACTTCCTTTTTGTTATCAGTTTGTTCTGTCCAATTCCTGCTGACGCTGTAGAGAAGCTAAGAAATGTTCACCAAGAGCAATAGCTTAATGCCCATCTTGGTGTTTCATCGATTTGTTTGTTGCTTGGTCATTTGTTTACAAGCTCTGGAAAGTGTTTGTTGAAATGTCTAATCCAAAGCTCCCTTATTAACTTCTTTTCCTCTCGCTGTATACTTGATTATTTGATACTGCTTGCTGGTGGGTAACTTTTACTTCCCAACTTGTTGCCCTTTCATTCTGTTCACAAGTTTGCTTCAGATATGTCATTTTTCAAATAAAATGATAAGATTTAGTCTTAAAGGTTACATTCTGCAGTTATTGGTCCATTTTGAGCATAGTTTTCTCATCTTGAAAATGAGAAGCATATTTAGAACTATGACATTATGTACCAACATATCAACTTTCCACCATATTTTGGCCTTCCTCTTTATTCGTAAGTGGCTAAAATTTCTCTGTGTTGCATGATCAAGACTGTTAGAATAGTTTAATGGAAATTCTCTGATCTGTCTTTCGAAGTTCGTAATTGCAGAAAAATGTTTTCTTACATTGCAGCGTAAACTGCAAAGCTAGTCCAAGTATAATCAGATACCCAACTAAACCTATCAATCTTCAAATGTACAGTTCGTATCCACCGTGCTTGTGCATTGGTTGATCATGCATTTGTTAGAATGGAAAGCAACTTAATACTCTTTTTACTGTTTCTGGATAGATTCTAATATGATTGTTGTGGAAAAGAAGGGCTGATGCTTACTTTTACAAAATGTGGTGTTCTCTTTTCAAAAAGTTGCACTACGTAGCAGATGTTAACCGCCATAGAGGCAGTCTCTTGATGGTTAGCTTATGGTGATTACTTCGGAAATTTCTGCGCCAAAACCTTTGATATTACCATTCTGCTATCAACTTCTTTACGTAACTCAGTTGGCTTAGATATATGGCCCAATACCTAAAATACTATCCATTTGCTGTCTTTGCAGGGTTGTCATTTTACACCTCTGAGTACGGACTTAAAGAAGCATTTTCTCGGTACGGTCAAGTTGTTGAAGGTACTTTCACTTTTATATCCTCATCAAGCTTCATAAGCCTTCTTCTCTAGATTTCCATATTTGATCAACTCTGGTTTTATTTTCTCTTCATTTTCAGCTAAAATTGTTGCGGATAGAGTTTCTGACAGATCAAAAGGTTTTGGTTTCATAACTTTTGCATCTGGAGATGAAGCTGACAGAGCACTATCCGAAATGAATGGCAAGGTAATTGTCTTGCCCTTTCTTTTTTTCTCCTTCTATTTATATGACTCAATAACTCAAGAATGAAAGAGCTATCTTGCAGGAGCTGAATGGACGAGTTATCTTTGTGGATTATGCAAAGCCTAAAATGAGTTTTGATAGTGGAATTCCAATTGCTAGAGGACCTCCTGAGCCCGCATCCAGGACTGAATAATGAAGGTACAAGATACTAACCAGAAGAACTATACGTAGGCGTTTGTATACTTAATGCTTTACTTTTTGCAAAGATTAAGAGTGATTTATGTAAATCATAAGGCTGACTACAGATATCTGCTTGGTTGGCAAACCTAGAAATCTTATTGGGTATTGGCTTTAAGGAAGTTTGATCGGTGGCAAGATTCTGAGTATTCTTACCGTTCATTTAGCAAAGTCATGATACTGGAAAATTCGTATTTGTGTCCATATCACTACTCACTAGGCTTAGGTTTTGTAGAGGCCTAGAGGTGCAACATTCCTTAATCTGCACGTGCATTCCATTGCGGCTAACCACTAATTTCGAATGTATTACTTCTCATTTGAAATCTGAAATGTTCGTAATTGGTCAGAAGTTAAGCAGTTGAGCTAGATTTATTAAGAACGGGCTAGCCTGAAGGGTAATCTTTTGCACAGTGAAATTGTAAAATTTGTGTTGTTTCTCCTAAAGAAAATCAGGAGCCATGGCCCAGTTGTAGACCTTCCTGCGTACTTTCAAGCACGGGTTATTCAACCATTTGTCAATTCTTTATGTTAACATTGTAATGCTCTTAATTCTCCCGACTCCCCAGCCAATAACATTCCCACAAAGGGAAAGCCCCTTCCTGAAAACAAGCCTTATTAAGCTGTAGCATTAATTAGGCATCCTTATGACGAACAACCACCCTATTTGTTCATTGGTCTCTGCTTTCCTCTCCTTACACTGATACATTAATAACTGGAATTTAATGTTACCACCAACAAATTTTTTCTCACACGTCAAGAGTACAAGAAGTTGCAAATGAAGAGTCCAAGAGAAGCAAAAAGCAAGACCCCAAAGGCAACACACATCGTATCTAACCTCCCTTCGCTCCTCATCTGTCTCTCTTTCCTCACCCTTTTCAGCTCCACAAACTCCTCGTACCTTCGCCTTGCTTCCTCTTCTCTAATTCCTCTTCTTCCCTTTTTACCCTCCAACGCCCTCTGCAAAATCTCCAAGCTGTGCTTCCCGCTCAAAAACATCCTCTCCGTGTCCTCCACCTGCAAGCTCACTTCCCTCACGTGCGTTCCCCCTCCCCCCCACGTGACCACTATCCCACAGTTCGCAAACTCCGATGTCGATCCTCTCTCCCCTCCCACAATCGCCGAGAATCGCGCGTGCACGTCACCGCTCAGCCAGTGCCTCTGCACCATCACGGGCTTGTGACTCGACAGGTTCACCGCTCGCTTTCCGGCGGGCTCTACCAAAATCCAGCTCAACGTCAGCTCCTCCGCCAGCTCCTGGCAGCACTTCTCTGTCTTCGGCTGAGGCACCGGCGTCGGACACGTGTCCTTTGGCTCAAGCATGTCAATTCTAAACGGCGCACATCGGAACCACTCTGACGCCGTCTCGGTCTCCACAACCTTCGTGAAAATGAGCTTGTTGCGGTAGTGAATATCGACGGCGGAGATTATCTCTGACGGACGGTCATGATCAGAGGACAGTGTAGATTTTGTGCGGGAGCTGTCGACCAGAGGGAAGGAGTCGGCGAAGAAAGAGCGAGGCCCGTCGGGGAAAGTGGAAATGACGTGACGCAGACGCGGATCATCGGTGGAGGGCCACTTGGAGAGACAGAGGGTAGCCCACAGTTCTTGGTCGGAGGCCATTGAGTTGAGCTCCGTGGAAGCGCAGGCGGCGGAGGCAAGGGTAGGGCCGTCGAGGTGGGTTAGTATGTTTGTTCGGAGAATGTCCGGGTGAATGGTTGAGGAGGGGGGTAATTGTGGCCGCGGAGGATGGTGGTGGGATTGAGCCATAAATTAGTTGGAGCGTTTCACGCTTGTACTAGTGATAACTGATAATGAAGTCCGAATCGTTAGTTCACACTTGCAAGAGAGGTGAAATTTATACAGGGAGTTTATGGACTGAATTATTCTTAAATTGGCATTGACAGCAACTACTAGCATCGTACTTAAATTATTATTAATTATTACTTATTTGAAAAACCGTATCCAAATCCAAAGAGCCAGCCCTTGGAACAAAAGAGGTGAGTCCGTGCAGGACCTGCATCTGGACCGGTCGTTCGGTTTGACTCGATTGTCCTGCGTATTTTGTTTGTAATTACTTCTTAACTAAATTAATTTATATATTTATCATGAAATATAAATACACACAAACCTTCCTTATGATTTTACTTATTTTATAAATATTTTTATCATATTATTATGTAAAAGATAAATGTTCAAGATTATTTCAATAAAATATATATGCGTTTGATTATTGCATACATGATCAAGTTTAATGAATTATATTTAATAAAAACACTTAAATTGAAATGAAATAAAATATATAAAGAAGATTTGTATCGAGAGAAAAAGAGAGAATAAATTGTGTATGCTCACTCTTTACTCTTATTTATAAATTGATAAATGATTAAATTCACATAAAATAATTAACAAAATAATAATAAAAGCAAGTCGGAAAACATATACAAAAATGTTCAACTAAACAAATTTTCATCTACTTCAACTTTTATTTAAAAATTTGCTATTTTTCTTTATTTTTTATTCATCTTATTTATCATAAGTGAAAATTAACTTTTTATAAATGTCTTATTTTGTTACAGGTTAAGAATAATTGTTTACAAATAATATTCAACGTCAAGAGGAGTTCTCAAAAAGTAATTTAAGCAATTTCTATCAATTGCAACAATTATAAACCATACAATTGCTCGTATTAAAGAACTAAGTCTCACTATGGTTTATATAATTGACATATGCATTTTATAACTTTTACCAACTCTCTAGTAAGTTAAAGATTCTTTCCATAACTCATTTATGATCTACTTATATCTAAAACTAATATAAAAAATCATTAAACTCATAAAATATTTATTACAATAACTAGTTTTTGAGATTGTTCGGTTGGCTAATTACTCCCTTAGCTTGCTGCACAGTCACTAGTTACGCGTCACTTAGCCAGACCCTTATATACACAAAATTCTTTTTCGATAAGTTTTCAAATAAACCATCGACTACCCGATTATAACTATTCAACTAGCCATTGAACAATTATTTGATTAGTAAATAATGCAATCAATGAGCAATGCCCACACAATATATGGTTCAATTTATGTGTAATCTCATACAATACATATTTACTAAACAAACTCACTTGACAAAATTTTGATCCTAAATTATTATAAAATTTTGAGATGAAAACAAGCTTACTTGATAAAAGTTTGATTCAAAATTATCACAAAATTTTGCTTAAAGATAAAGAGATTTCTATGAAAATTAAAATAAAATTTCTCTTAATTATAAAAAGATTTAAACATTGTACCCTACATTTATATAAGATCATATAATGATTGATTCTCTAATTCATTGAAATGATAATATATGATTATAAGAAGGACTACAATAATTTGTTAAATAAAGATTTTGATTGTTTCTCCTTGTTTTTAGCTCTTCATTTTAATTTCTTGGGAACTCTATTAAGTTGCATATTTGCTTCACTTTGCTCATTTTCTTTATATTATGATTGTGCAGTTTATTCAGTTGACTCATTTTGTTCTTATATTAAACTCCATCTTTCATATATTACTTAATTTATTATAATAAATCTACTAATATCATCAAAATTAAATTTTTTAATAACAATGCATTTTGTTATTATCAAAACTATGAGATAGGATCTCACTACCTCTTTTATGTACCACTAATGGTTACCTCCTCTTCATTTTCACTTGATTCAACAATTGGTAACTATAGATGATTTTTATTTTGAAATATTGTTAGAGAATTAGTTATTGTTTCTCATTTAATATTAATGGTGGTAATACTAATTGTTGGTATTCATTTGAAACTATCTAATATTGATCTACAATGCTAATAAATCAATATTTTTTAGCTACCTATATAAACTTATGTCTTTGGGGTTATCTCTTAAACCTTTTTCAACTCATATTATTTTTGGTTTGCTTAACAAACATTATTTCAAAGAGTAATATGTGTGTGTGTGTGTAAGATTACCATAAAAATAATAACTCACATGATTTGAATTGAAAGTGTTAGTTTCAAGTGAAAAAGACCTACAAAACATGGCTTGTATCCCTTTTAGGTATTCTTTAGGCGTAATGATAATTGGGATTTCTACTTTGGATGTGCAGGAAGCTCTTATTGTGTGACAACAGGGTCTCACAAATGAATATCTAATAGTATGTTAACTTGATGAAAATTTATTCTACATTGATTATGGACATGTGCCTTTTATTCGTATAATATGCTATATGATTGTGAACAATTTCCAAGTGTTTGCATAGTGGCCTATAATGATTGTGAGCATGTTTTATGCCATTTTAATGATAAAAAGACATATTTGAATTAAAAGATGTTGCATGCTTTGTAATCACTTGTATCGTTTTATATGATCTCTTCTTCCATTGATTATTCTTCATTTTCTTTCTAGATTCTTGATTCTCATATCATAACTAATATTAACATCATTAATACTGATCTCATTGCGATAATCATTAACATATGTAAGATAAAGTATGTTCAAAATATCATGAGCAATTTGACACCTTGAAATTTTATCAATTCTTCATCCTAAAATTCATATCCAACATTTGAATTAATATTTTCCATTTTCATCTCGGTCTCAGGGTGATGCTTCAACTTACATACATCAACTATGCTTGTCTTCACTCAAAAAGTCTACATAAAGACTCTTACAATTAGAATGCTAGACTCTCCAACAAGATTATTTTCTTATAGATTTAAGCTAATTTATTAGGGAGGGACAGGATGGCTTAACGACATCAATCTCAACTGTCATAGTAGTCAAGATTTCGCAGCTAGTTGAGACTTAGTAAACTTCTTATACTGCCCTCCAAGTAACCAACTAATATTCCACTTAAATCTTCAAGGTAACTGAAGTGATGTTTTGAAATATTCAAATCTTCCTAATCTTCACTGTCCAATGGTGAGATTTCAAAGTATGACCCCGTAAAGAACTAGCTACTAATTATATTAAATTTAGTTAATAAAACTAGCTAAATGAAAATAAAGAGATGATTAAAGATAATTAAACTAAATAACTAAAAAATAAAATAAATAAATAATAAAAATCAATTAAAAAAAAGTTAACGTTTCAAGGTTCATTTATATGAAATTTCAAGTGTCATATATAACTGATTATCTAGGTGTGAATAACAATGATCCTAGTGTATAAATCATACTTCACATATTACTCCTTCATTCAATTCCTAAAATTTATGGTGGACAATCACAAATCCAATATTAACATCAAAGAAAATAAATTCAACCAATAAAATAATCAAACATGTATAAATAATTGAATAAATCCTTACAAATGTTATTATCCATTAAACATAATAGAAACAACACAAAACATATCAATCTAGAGAAACATAATCAAATAAAGAGAATATAAGATGTCACTGACTTCTTCAATTCTTGCTCCCAATCTTCTTCCAATAAAAAGAAAGAAAAAAAAACTATGAAAAACACTAATTAAAGATAGCTACAACTTACTAGAATTCCTTTTATAAGTCTAATCAACTCTAGCATCAATTTTATATTGTATCTTAGCTTTTAAACCTTAGTGAAAAACAAAGACACCTATTATGCTTTGTTCCTTTAACTGAAATTATGAAATTTATACTAAAAAAGAACTGAAAATAAAGAACTGGAATCAATTTTTTTACAAAATAGACATTTCATCAAACACCTTATATATATTAGAAATTCATCATAACATCAAACCAAAATTACGTCTTGTCCCTTCTATCACTAACGTTTATACCTTAAAGTTACTTTCCAATAACAAAATACACAAATAAACGAAGGTAATCAAATACCAAAATTAACTTTCATCTAATATACGAAAATATCTCCACCGAAGGATACGATGACAATGGCCGGAGAAGACAACGCTAACGAGGGGAGACGCTGCAGGAAGAAGGAAGAAGAAGACACAGGGGGTTGTAGAGGGGTGTGGGGGTTTTGAGTTTAAAGTTAAAGAAAACGACGTTGTTTGGTGTTAAACTAAATGACATCATTTTCTTCAACTTTAAAAATGCTAAAGCCGAAACAAACGACGACGTTTACCTTGAAAATTTACTGACAGAAAATCTCCATCGTTAAACTTAAAGCTTTTTTATTCTGCCAACAATTTATGCCTTCTTTACCGACGAACATTTTATATTGTCACTAAATTCTGTCGCAAATTTTGCTGGGATGATTTCCCTTCATATTTAGCAACAGATATTAGTACCACCGCTAAACGAAAATTTTCCCATCAAAGCAGACAGCGACGTTTACCTTGAAAGTTTATCGACGGAAATTTTTCATCGGTAAACTCAAAACTTTTTTATTTCTCCAACAATTCCTGCTTTCTTTACCGAAGGATATTTTATACCATCATTAAAGTCCGTCACAAATTTTACCGAGATGATTTCCTTCTATATTTAGCGACAGATATTAGTACCTATGCTAAACGAAACTTTTTCTGACAATGTTACTGACGAAAATTGAGTTTCTATCGATAATTTACAATGGTTTCTTTTTTGTTGTTAATTTTTTGTCGCTAATTCTTGCTTTTCTTGTAGTGAATATTGATTATCATGGTTGAAAATTTTAACGAACTTATTAGCAATTAACATTTGTATGTTTAGTTTCTCATAGCACCATGATTCTCCGATCAAATTACATATTTCAAAACCAGTTTAATATGTAGATTGATTTATTTTATTTTAAACTTCTAAAAGGGGGCAGTCAAAAGAGATATTAAAAAAAAATGGGGCTCGTGAAGATAAAATGATCATTTAGCAAGAAACTAACCGGGCCTTGCATTACTTTAATGCCTTGAAATTGGGTTGAAAAGTTCAAGATTGTGACTTCAATTTAAGGAAATCCACACCGCCTGCTGTTTGATTTTTGTTTTATTACTTAATTACATTGTGTTGAACACAAGATAAATACTGATGATTAATGAAGAAAAAGTAGGAGAAAATGAAAATTGGACCCACTTTTTCTTAATTAAGTAATATAATATCATTGTTTAACTTATCTTTCATACCAAAGTCACTTTCATTGAGAAAATAATTGTATATCAGAAATAAATACGTTTAGTATGTCATACAGATTGAAGAAAACGTTGGTCCATCCAGTCCAGTTAATTAAGAACACGTCTCTTCTTTTCCCTTTCATTTAATAGATCTTTGTTCTTGTTTGATGAATATAAGATTACATTCTTAACTCCTAAGTAGAGTAATATCTTTTTTTTTTCAATACCAATAATTTTTCATAATTAATGGTATTGAAAAATTGTAATACCAAACGGTTCCATGATATTGAAAATGTTGTAATTCATATGTTAACTACTAATTGACTAATTCTTTATAGTAAACTTAACTGTCAACTGATTAGCCTAGTATGAATAAAAAACCATTTGAGCAAGTGGATGACGCCATGGGCTGCCATTAAGAGGCACAAGTATGAATCCCACAGCATCGGCGGTTCAGCTGTGCCAAATTGGACTAGTGCAGATTTAGAGGTTATATATATATATATACATATATTGACGTGAACATTTTGAATCTTAATGTAATGAAGAGATTAGAACATTGACGTTAGCATAGATGTTAATTTATTAAGGTGATCTAATCCTCATTATAAATATAGTGTAAGTTTATTGCCACTTAGGCCTTAAGTCATTCACTATTTTCCGCCCTTCAGACCGGACGCGTCTCGTAGGGTCGAAACTTTGAAGTCAATAAATTTGGAGTAAAGAGAAGTCAGAAGCCAAAACACGAAACTTTTTGACTTGACCTGAGAGCATGCCAAGTTGGTTGACGGCTACGGGACAAGATTTTCTATTTAATATTATAATTTTTATTTTATTTTATTAATCTCAGTTATTTATTTATATAAATTTTACGTTTATTTATGCAAGATTCATATATATAAACTACTGAAATTTATAAAATAAAATAAAATACCATAAAATTAAACAAAACATATAAACTCGACGAATATTGTCATCTGAGCAGACGTTAAAACATACAGTGCAAGTGCGGGCGCTTGCAAGTTGGCCAAAACGCAAACTTAAATTTTCAACCCAACTGGGCAGCGACTATGTCCGTATCCTGAGCTGAAGGAGACTATAGCGAATACAACATTTATGAATCTAATAGCCGTGTTGTCTAGTGCAGGGTAAAAAGGCAATAATGACGAGGGGGCTTGAACTGGAATGCAGACCAATATCACAAAAGCAAGTAAAAAAGAGTGTCAATTCCACGGCGTTTCCAACACGTAAAACTCCAACTTTGACGGTGAGACGATCTCTGGTCACACGTACTCTAGAATAGCCAACATAATTCCCAGTGTTGCAAAATTCCAGGATTTCAGCCTGAGGCGAAAGGCAAGGAAGGAAGATCTGCTTTTCCAAGGGCCATTTTTCTTCCTTGTTCAGCAGCACGAATGTTATGGAAGGATGACTTAACAGGTTGAAGGAAACATTTAGTGCAAGTCTTCCTGATTGCAGAATTTTGAAAAGGGCCATAATATATGAAATTTTTATATTTTTTATAAAAAGATTATTTCTATAAATTGAATTTTTAACTTTATGGTCACAAAGGAAAAAAAATACTTCATATTATTACATATAATATTGTTATTAATAGACAATTAAGTAATTTGTGTGTATTACATATTTAAATAATTCATTACGTCAGAAAAACTCGTAATATGTTCTAATTATTTTTAAAAAATTAATACTAATTTTGTTTCGTAATCATCCTTTAAAAATAAACTTTAAATAAGTAAACATTTTAGCTCCAAAATAAAAGAATTCGTAACAATTGAAGTAAGTAAAACAGAAAAACTTACACTACACCTGCCTATAAATATGATAGCTTAACTCCCAAATTAATATCCCCTGAAGCCTAAAAGGTTTCAAGCAAATCCCCAAGTCCTTCTTTTAACTAGCGATCATGCAATACTTGAACGCAAGACCTCACGCTGCCCTATTGGCAAGCCCCGGATTGGGGCATCTCATCCCAATCCTCGAGCTTGCCAAGCGCTTGGTTAGTAGCCATGGCT
>JANVCQ010000005.1:41331635-41346239 GCA_025531925.1 Erythroxylum plowmanianum | reverse complement strand
GAAGAGATTAGAACATTGACGTTAGCATAGATGTTAATTTATTAAGGTGATCTAATCCTCATTATTAATATAGTATTCAGTAATTAAAAAGTCATGGGATTTTGAATATATATATATTGTTTGGTAAGGATTGACAATTGATTCATATAATCTGTAATTGACCTGTTGGAACTTTGTTAATGTTTATACGTTCCAAGGGGTAAATCCATTACAAGTAACGTGTGAAATCCATTTGTTTCCTCATCTACCATTCTTAATTTTAAGTGGCAGAATATATAATATAGACAGGAACTTGAATATAAGTGTCTAGAGAAGCGGCAACTTACAGTTAGATTAATGAAGTTAATTAGAATCATCGTATGTGACGCACATAAATTGGTCAAATGGTTTATGTTAAATGAAGATTAGGATGGAAATTAATAACCCGTAAGGCACGCAGTTCATGAAAAAGAAAGTATAAATTAAAAAAAAAGATATTAGGCAATGCATTTCTTTGTATTAATTATGCTAATACACTCGTGGGTTATCATGATAACATTTTAACGATACTTTATAACATGGCACATAAGGGCATCTTCAGACAAGTTTGTGTCAATTAAGAATAAACTTCCTAACCTGATATCTAAATAAAGAGATGCATATAGAATATAATGTCCTTTGAAGAGTTATCTTTCCCTTATTCTCTTTTAATAATAAAATCTAAATTCGTGAAAATGATATGAAGATGGTAGTCTCTTAAGCAGCAAAGCAAACTCCACTATTAGGTCGTAGATTAATCAGCCATTAGATGTTAGCAAGTTATAGCAGGGACCTTTAGGAATTAGTCGAGAATTGGCTGCAAGGCAGTTATCACTAAAATGTGGAACATCCTTTGCATGGAGATTTGATTGATTAGTAGACAGATATCTATCATCTTCTTCGTTTTCAGTTAGAACAGGACTCAGGTCGCGCTTAGGAGTCCTTGCGCATGGAACATCGTGCGTGTTTGAAAGTTCATCTTTATTTGATGATTTATTTGATTCAAAACGTGTATTGGGAGATAATTGGTGAACCACAAATTGGAATGTCTTGTCAAGATTCCAACAGCTACTGCTGATTTTTGATTGGTCTGTGACTGTGGACAAGACCTGTGATTCAATTCTGTACATAGTATGTTTATGTGGCCATTTGAACATGACAGGTGACTCAAAATGAGCTGATTATTCCGCCCTTTGTCCGCACAAAATTCAATATAATTGTACCAAATGTTCACACCTGGTGATGATCCTGCCAGAAAATTATATGGTCAAGAATTAGAAGAAAATCAGATAGTCTGAAAGAGACCCATATCCGTTTACTGTTCACAGACGTGCGTATAAATCAATAATGAAGCAATCCTAGACTTCCTCTTGATTAAGACTAATGCATATTCAATTCATGAATTGTCTTTTCAACCAATTCAAACATAATCTTGTACCAGAAGAGGCAATCAATTTTTTTTCTTGCACACCAAATTAACTCTAATAATTTAGAGAAAATACTTAAAACTCTAATATTTAGGAAACGTTAAAATTTACCCTATTATAACTAAATGATTGTACACTAGATGACACCGTCAGTATGACCCAAGTCTTAAATTTTTTCAACTTCATTTGTAGGTCACACGTTGCCAGGTCAATCTTTTTAAAAGTATTAAAATCTTATTTATTTTATATCTATGGGAGCACTTCAATCCTTAAATTTTTTTTAACTTAAACAAATATATTAAGTTAACTAATTAGAAAATAATTAATGAAAACTTAATCCTCACCATCTTACTTAACAAAAACGATCTAAGCCTCACTTTCTTGTGTTTCTACATTTGGAATCCCCAAACGGCACCTCACTGTCTTACTTAACAAAAATGATCCCTCACCATCTCGTGTTTGGGTGTTGGAGACTAGCTAGAGTCCCTAAAGTTGTCAAAATCCCTCACCGTCTCATATCCCTCGCTCTCATTTGTCGCTATCATTATAGGGACCAAGTCGTTGGATTCAAAGATTATCCATTGTAAGCATCTTCATCTAACAGTCACTCTCACAGATGAGCTTTTCTACGGGTGTGATTCAATTGGTACCTTTTTTATTTTTTGAAGAATTTTTTTGCTATCAAGATTTTTCACTGTAATTTTGATTCAACGTCACCTATTAAGATTTTTCGCTTATAATTTTTGAAAAGATTCAAATTTTGTAAAAGATGTTTTTAAGAATTAATTTCCTAAATTCTAGTATATTCTAGTTATACTTTAACATTAATTTCCTAAATTTAAGTATGATTCCAATTATACTAATATACTTTAAGATTGATATGGGCATGGAAGTTGTCATATTGGCTTTGATATATGAGAATCCTCTCCAATGACAGCTCTATGTTCCATTCCTTATCACATCCTTTACTTTAGCTTTAGCTGCCGAGATGAGGTTTAAGTATATTAAAGTAACAGAAGATTGTGCTAGATACGTAAAGGCAAAATTGAGATAAGTCTCCTTATCTGCAATGTGAATTTGCCCAACTCATTTAGGTACCTAACCATATTTTCCAACTCTACAATTGGGAATGGACAAAGAAATAAATGTCTATTTCTTAGCTACAAATGTTATATGTTAATAGTATATGGTTGTGTCATTTTTAAGCTCTAGATAATTAGTTATTTCAAAGCTTTCACTTAGTTTTGCTGGGCTTTCAAGTTGGGATGGAGAGTGTGAGCTCTCTCTCCTATTTTCTTTTCTTAATGTTTAAGGCATGTTTAACACATGACTGAAACAGAGTGCAAGGAAAAAGTTCTTGGCTATAAATGCATGTTTCATATGTGAGTTTATGGTGCTCCTTAGCTTTTGTTAGTATCTTCTCCTAACATATAAATGCAAATTTTTTCATAATTAATGTTCAAACCAGAGTCATTATTCAATTGAGCTTTTGGCATGGTCATATTGAATTGTATCGTACACTGAAGATAATATTGACGTTGGCATTTCACGAGTGCTAACACTTGATAATTAGTGACATTTAATTAGTAGGGTAGGAAGAACTCGATATAGAGATGTAATTTATAATATCATCTGAAGGTATCCAAAAGATGAAACTATGGAAACGTTAAATTTATTCATTTGACATGCAACATGGGCATCATGTTTAATAATTATAACGGTCATTTATTACTTCCATTATTTAGGGTGAGGTAGGTTAGGTGCATGCGACTAAATTATAGATGATAGATGAATCTACCATTCTCCTTAATGTTTTTGTCCAAGAGTCTTGAAAGGCCCTCGATGCAAATAATGAAAAATTTAGGCTACTTCTTGATTGATTAAAACACTAAGGCTGCAAATTGTTTAACATGGATAGAGGGAACCATAGTAATTGAAGTTTTATTTTGTACTGGAGGAAAACATATGCATCTAATACTATGTAACAACCCAGACTATTTGCCTACAGATATTGTCCACTTTGGGTTGCCCCTAGGACCAAATCCCTCACGGTTTTACTCGTCCCTCTCTTGGAAAAATGCGTCTTAGGGGGAGAGGTATCCATACCCTTATAAGACATACTTCCTTTTCCTCTCCAACTAATGTGTGATCTCACAATATCCAACTCCTTAGAGCTCAACCCTCCTCAGGGCCCAGCCTAGCTGGCACAACGACTCAGGTACCGGCTCTCATACCATTTGTAACAACCCAAACCACCTATCCAAAGATACTGTCCGCTTTGGGTTGCCCCTAGGGCCAATCTCCTCACAGTTTTGCTCTTCTCAATCCTTAGGAAAGCGCGACTTAGGGGGAGAGATATTCATACCCTTATAAGGCATACTTCGTTCTCCTCTCTAACTGATATGGGATTTCACATACTATATTAAGCACTAAGAGTATATTGAAATAGTACAAGTATTTCGAGTAACTTACAAGATGATGATAAACATAGGGATAAAGTTAAGTAATCAAAGATAAGAAAATATTTATGTTACAACAAAAAAGATTAGGATGTCATAAAGAAAAATTCAAGTTGTTTGAATACAATTAACTAATATTAAAGTGACTTACGTGATGATATATTAGAAAAGATTGGACAGTTAGGATTTTTATATTCATCACCTAGCAAATATTATCTTATATTTAGCATTGATGTTGTCTTTTTAGGCAAGTTTACATTGTGATTTTCTTAAGAATGCAGATCGAACCATCATTATCATCGACTAATACAACAGTGATTCAAATTTAGGTAATGTTGTTTGCTATTGTAGGCTAAAGGCCCATTAAGGACTTCATGGAGTTCCCATAATCCTAACTAGAAAGTTTATTGATGCCTTAGTTATCCGATGAAAATTTATTGTTATTTGAATAGTGAAATTGAATGTTAAACTTGTGTTTAAGGTTTTTTTTAATGAAATTGTATATTTTACGTTAGGAGACAAATGGTACGATGAAGAATTTACTAAGAGAGTCGTTCAAGTGATTCAAAAATTAAGGAGCAAATTATCAATGTTAAAGAAGGAGGTTGAAAGAAGCGTTTGAAGAATATAAGATTTGTCCAAGTTATTCAAAAATTAAGGAGAAAATTGTCAATGTTAAAGAAGGAGGTTGAAAGAAGCATTTGAAGAACAAATGAAGCTTTTGTAGGAGGACATAAATTTATTAAAAAAAGAAATTAAGTGTATATTAATGAACATTGTTATAGGATTTGTTATAGTTCTAGTACTTTTTATTTGTAATTATGTTATAGGGATATTGTATTGAATTTCAACAATGTAATGGTAATATTAATTTCATCTATATTATTAAAAAATTTATTTTGAAATTATATATGAATTATGTAATGAAGTAAAAAAATACTACTATATATAACCAATAGACAATGAATAATTAACTCGTTGCATATCTTGTAAAAAATGCACAAAAAAGCAATATAAAAGAGAGAGTGAGAGAGAGAGAGAGAGAGAGAGAGAGAGGTTGAAGTAAATGTGTAACAACTCGTATTGATTTTGCCAAAAAATTCAATATTTACAATGTATTTATACAAAACAAACATTTGTCACCATTATCAATAGAATATACATCTACAAACTAATGGGACAAATATATATCAAATTATCAAAAATTTATATTACATTGATCTATAACGTTTGTCACCTTTATCAGTAGCACACATATGTCAAAATCAATGAGATAAATATGAAAATATCAAAAGTTTAAGGTATAACTAATTAATGTTTGCTTTATTTGTACTTGACTGCAAAAGTTTGGGTTATGATGATTGTGTCAATGACATTCTCCTTATGATTGCTTCAGCTTGTAATTGTTTTGAATTAATACTAGAACGTCCTCTGAGTTGTAAACCCCTTGGCTGAAGTGATAATTGAATGTGTGTGGGTCAACATCTCAAAACCTTTTTTTATTGGCATCTCTAGACATTACAAGAAATTGTATTTTTAGTGAAAGTAAAAGTTGCCACTAAAAGTAGTAATATTAGTTACTATAATTAACAGTGTCCAATTTTTAAAGTCGTCACCTACCGTCACTAATAAAATAGTGACTAATTTAAAAAAATGGTTACAATTATGCAACACTTTTATGATAAAAGTACTAACACTAAAAACTATTAAATATGTGACAAAATTATATGATCACAGTAACTTTACATATTTGTGATAAGTTTGTCATCACAAACAATATAAAGTAGTGAAGAATTAAGTCATAGTAGTACTTTCTTTTATTGTGACAACATCATTGCCACAAACAATTGAAAATAATGACAATATTTGTCACTCGTGTTTTTTTATCAGTGCCTATTACTTCTTGGTCGCTAACATTTTAAAGAAGAAGTGTCAACATCATTTTATCACAAAAATGAAACTTTGTTCTTACATAAAATATTGTCACTAATGTGTTTATTATTGTCACAAATAAAACTATCAATTCAACAATAAATTTGCATTAGTGATAAAAATTTGTATCAATGATCATATTGTCTACAAATTTCATCAATATAAAAATTATATGTTAAAATAATGTTGCCACTAAATAATGATTATATGTTACAATAAATTCATCACTAATGTGTTAGTATTTGTCACAAATAATGTTATTAAATTTAATAATTTAATTTCTTAATCGATAAAATTTTTTGCATTAGTAGCCATAAAATATCAGTTGTCACAAATGATATGATTTTTAATGCCAAGATATTGGTACAAAAGCAAATAAAAATTATTAGTATATATAAAAATCAACAAAATGTACAAAATTCTAATTTCCAATATATAAAATTGGAAAATTTAACATCCAAAGATAATTATATTTATTACAATTATTCCAAACAACTATGTACTAATTTAAGCTAAACCTCTCCAAGGTAAATTTTTCTGGCTATTCTTCCATATGAAGTTCACTTTTGATTTGTTTCGTATAAAATATATAAAAAGTAGAATTAATTAATTATGTAGCGCCCCTTACCTCAGAATGCATACCGGGATGCCCGGAGGCCATTACAGTACATAACCTAAGACAATGGCGCGCTATGTTCAATCATTACATTCACTTAACGTGGCATCATATCTTCATTCACTTATAAAGCATCATAAGAAAATCACAATATTTTAAAAACCAACCTTTTCCTCATTTCATTTTTGTAATTATCGAAGGTCTACAATATGTCTTTCAACATTTCCTACATGTACATCATCGTAGCCTAATACAAAAGTACTATATGAAAAAGGAAATATACAAAAATATGTCTACTTTGTCCAAAACTTAGTTGATCTACCTTTAAGCCATGACTTCTCTTCCCAAATCACCAGTCTATACCGCTTGTAGTGCCTCTTAATAGCTAGAGCTGTCTCTCGGTCTTAAAAAGTTAACGTTGCAATTTTGGTGAGTTTTGCAAACTCAATGAGGTAATCATCATCGATGGTTCTCTCAATTCATGCATCACATCAACACATATAACATATGTTTCACATCTTTGCATTTTTGCATAATTGAACACATATCACATTTTCACTTAAGAGTAACCAATTTGGCATTTCAAACAATCAACATGCTTATTAAAAAGGCATATGAAATGCTCATATGATTCATTTCCAATTATTACGTTGTTATGACCGAGTGTCTAAACTGTTCCTATCCATTGTAGACACCGGGCTTCTTTCAGTACTGTCGTGTATCTGTTATAGATACTGAGCTCATTAAACGTTGAGTCTGAGGCTATGATGCGCATAACTAAGCTTAAACTTTTTTCGCGTTGGCTAATCAGGTCACAACTCTTATTATCTGATCATGCATTCATGTATGGAATGCACTTTTTGCAATCAATCATATCATAAACATTTAGTCCGTCACATTCACATTCAAGTAGCACTTTAATATCTCAATCATCAGAATTTCATTGCCCGGAAGCCAACAATCAAAACACATTCATTCAACAATTCAAACATAGTATAAAACAAACATTTAATTGAGTGAGACTTTTTAGGTTACTCACAAGTTGCTTGTAGTACCCCAACCTCGTAGGATACGTACCCGATATCCATGATAATATCTGAGTACGTACCCCACAAGGGTGGCATGCTAAGATAGTCATTCGGTTAAAAATTTAATACAAAACTTTGATTTGCTTAAAACAATGTAGTCATAAGCGGAAATCATTAATCAAAATGGCCCACTTTATTTTAAAACATTTTCCATTCATAGATACAATTATAACAAACATTAGTATTCAACAGCCATTTAGGCCCATTTCAGATATAGAAAAAATTACTTGCATGCATAATGTCTTTACAATTCAATACAACACTTAAGACAACACTTTCAATACAACATAAAGAAATACATATGCAGGTGCATACTGATCCCGACTTGAAACTCTTACTCAAAGCGTTTCTAGAGACCTTTATAAAACTTGAAAAGCCATGTTGCAATTTTAATGAGTTTTGCGAACTCAATTAAGTAAACCATCATTGATGATTTCACCGGATCACATACACATATCATATATTTCACAGATATTCATTCATATCATATTTACATTCCTGATATATGATCACATAGTTCACGCAACCAAATATAGCAAACAGTTTATATCAATTTATCACTCATTTAGGTCAAATATCAAAGAATGAAGGAGATTTTGAGCAAGCCTGGAGTAAAACCCAAGGTGGTGATAGAAGCCTAGTAGAGGTACTAGATTCCTGATAGAAGCAAAATTTAGTGCCATAATCGTGGTGGATAGCCTTCAGGACTTAAGTTTTCGAGGTACTTTTTGAACTTTTTGGGCACGGGAAAACCCTAGGGTTTTTCTTAAATGGAAAATACTATATAAAGAAAGAGAAATGACCTAGAAATAGCTCCAACCTCTGCCACTTTGAGAAAGATCCAAGGAGAGAGGAAGAAGAAGAGAGAAGAAGGAGAAAGGAAGAAGGAGAAGACGGGGGATGTTGTGCTACCATCTTCCCAATCGATTCTGACCCTTCCAAGTGACTTCATTTCATATTTTTTGTTCTTTCTTTTGAATGTATAAGATGGATTTGTTAGTGATATATTTGGGTTTGATGATGAAGTTCTATACTTCTTGAAGGATTTGTTCTTGAACCAATGTTATGTGATTTATTTTGATGTTAATACATTGGGTGTTATGATTATTTATTGCATTTGCATGCTTCGATAATAAATCGATAAAGTGAACTAATAACAAAATGATTAGATTGGGTAATAAGAGTTAAGCAATCTAATAGATCACACAAGTAATCAGATCAAAAATTTAGATGAAGAGAGATCTAATATGAGGAATCGATTGTCTATTAGAGGGCTTAAGATCAGAATGTAATTGTCAGTTTTTAATCAATTGAGAGACTGCAAATTCTATAATTCAATTAGGGGTTATGATTTAGGGTTTCATGATTAAAACTCGAGATAGAGTAATCCACCATTCGAAAGTCTAGTAGTGACACCATATTAACTTAAAAGTAATCATGTTAGCATTTAATGATAGGATAAATCCTCCTTCTCATATTTGGCTAATCTTCCTTGTGTGATTTTCATTGTTAATTGGTGGTGCTTAATTTGGTTCTCTTTGTGTGTTAATTTTACATTTTTATTCCAATTAATCATCATCACATGTTTACTTTTCTATACAGTTTTTATTTTCTTTTTGATAATTTTTTAAGCCTTAGATAAATTAGAATTAGATTAGTTTAACAACTCCACGAGGGATCAACACCTCACATATTACACCCACGACCTATGAGCTTACAATATTTTAAGGGTTTTAAATAGCTTAAAAGTTGCCTCAACAAGTTTTTGGCCCTATTACCAGAGACTAGGAGGATTAGTTTAGTTCTTGTAATCTAACGCTTTCTCACCACTCTTATGTCTGTGCATTCGCATGAACACAAGAGTCACTCAAAGTTTAATTCGAATCGTTGAAACCTTAGCACTCGACATCACTCGCCTAAAACGAGCCATTCAAAGAGCCACAAGCTAAGAACAAGAAATTGAAGAACCGACGGCTGAAGAATTTCGTTAAGAGTTTCAACAAAGAGGAACCCAAGGGAACCAACCTCACACCCTTATGGATTTCATAAGACTGGGATTTAATGCAATCAATCAAGGATTTGTTAGACCTCCTGTTCAAGCACCTTCATTTAAAATTAAGTTGGCCCTATCGAACATGTTGCAAACAAATGTGCAATTTTATAGACTAACCAATGTGTATCCCAATGCACATATAGTGAGTTCCTCAAAACAAGTGATACCTTTTGATATCATGGGATCGCAGAAGACATGATTAGGATGAGGTTTTTCCCCTTTATGTTAAGGCATAGAGCCAAAGCTTAGTATCACTCTCTCAGTCCCTCAAATCTCATAATGTTAGAGCAATTGGTACATGCATTTTTAGACAAGTATTTTCCCTCACTAAACTACAAAGATGATAAAAGAAATTATGAACTTTCAACAGAGTGATGGGGAATCACATTATAAGACATGGGAGAGATATAAGGAGTTGTCAACACAATAACCTACTAAAATAATTACTTTTGCATACCTTTGGCAATGAAGTCAGTCCACCCATGAGAAATACCATAGATGTGGTATTGGGTGGATTGCTTATGTGAAAGGCTGTTGATGAAGCGAAGGAGTTGTTTGAAGAAATGGCCAATAATAGCTGTCTATGGATGAATGACAGAAGTAAACAACCCATAACCCTCCATGAGAAAAAAGGAGTTTTAGCTGTTGACCCAATTATAGAAATGCAAGCTAAGGTCAGCAAATTGACTCAAAAACTAAACAACATGAAATCTTCTTCTTTAGCCCCTGTTAAGGCCATTTAACAAAGATGCGAGCTATACCGCTAGAATAATCATGATACCATTGACTACTTCCTGATGCAAGGTAATGAAATGGAGTAAGTTAAGTATATGGGAGCACAGTTTGCTCGTGCTAAAGGGAACAATCCCTATTCAAACACGTATAATCCTAGGTGGAAGAATCTTCTAAAATTTTCATGGTCAAATAATGTTAGAGGTTAATTTCTACCTCAAGGGCCACCCGGTTTCTAACAAGAGAAACCAAATTCTATAGAAGCTAAATTGGAAAAATTTTTAGAGAAGATTGGAAGCTTAGATTATGCTCAAAAGAGTTTGGAAGGTAGATTCGATCATGTAACAAAGAATCATGCTTTATCCATCCACAAATTAGAGGTTTAGTTGAGCCAATTGTCAAATGCTTTATCTGCACAAAGTGTAGGAAGTCTCTTAGTAGTTCTGCCTCAACATCGAGGGAGCAACTAAAAGCTATTACACTTCAAAGTGAGAAGGAAATTGAACAACCCATAAAGATGAAAGCTACAAATCCTCCTCCTATTAAGAAAGATCAAGAAAAAGAGAAAGATATGGACATGAGTGAAAACCCTCCTTATGTTGCTCCTACACCATAGCCACCCAAAGTTCCATGTCCTTAATGACTAAAAAAGATTAAACTGGATGCACAATTTGCAAAATTTGTGGAGGAATTGAAAATATTGCAGATTAATCTTTCATTCGTCTAAGCTTTAGAACATATACGCAAATATGTTAAGTTTTTGAAGGACATATTATCAAAGAAGTGTTCATGGGAAGATACCAAATAGCAGCTTTAATAGGCACCCGTAGTTTAATAGTAACCAGCCAGATACCATCTAAGCTGAAAGATGAGTTTCACAATACACTGTGTAGTTAGTGAATTTTAATTCACAAAGTGTCTTTGTGATTTAGGGACAAGTATCAATCTTATTCCCTTGTTGATCTTCCAAAAATTGGGGCTCGAAGAGGTCAAGCCAATGTCAATCCTAATTTAGTTGGTTGATCAATATATTAAAAGATCATTTGGAGTGGTGGAAGACATTTTAATGCAAGTGGACAAGTTCATTATTCTTGTGGATTTTGTTGTTCTAGACTTTGAGGATAAGAACTATCCACTAATTCTTAGGCAAACTTTCATGAACACAGAAAAATATTAGGAGTGGTAAAATACATTTTACTGCAAGTGGACAAGTTCATTATTTATGTTCATTTCGAAGTTTTTGACTTTGAGGAGGATAAGAATTGCTTATTAATTCTTGGGCGACCTTTCATGGTCACAGAAAAGGAATTAATCAATGTTCATGAACTAAAATTGATACTTCATATTAGTGAAGATCAAGTGGAATTTAATATGAACAAGGCTTTAAATAATTCGAAGGAAAGAAGCAAATGTATGAAAATAGACAATATGGATAAAAGTATGCATGAAAAAATAGAGAATTGCATTACATAGGTGAAATCAATAGCAGTGGAGGCAGACTATGCAATAGAAAAGGAGAACAAGGATAGTTTAAAGGAGATGATGAGATGGAAGAGTTGGATGTTCAAACTCATCAAGATATATTAGTCTGAACTGAAGCACCTATACCACTCTCCATAGAGAAACCACCCCCTTTAGAGCTTAAATCTTTTCCTACACATCTCATATATACATTCCTAAGTAAAGGTCAAACTTTACCCATTATCATTTCTATCCAATTGGATGAGAAACAAGAGAGTAGGGTGGTAGCTATTGTTAAGAAGAAGATGAAAGCCATAGGATGGAAAGTATTTGATATTCGAGGTATAAGCCCAAATGTTTGTAAGCACCAAATAAACCTCAAAGAAAGATGTAGAGAGGTGCGGCAACATCAACGTAGGTTGAACCCCAACATGGAATGTAATAGCCCATTTCTACACTTAGGAATTAAACTAGTAAATGAAGTCATATGAGTCATATCATATGAGAATATATGAAGTGTATTTCATTTGCATGCATCAAATTCACATACATATAGGAATCATACTTTAGAGGCATTGTAAAGATAATTTATGCACTCAATTGATTTATTCCAGGGTATGAGAGATTTTAAATGTTTATGACGTGATTGTGTGAATATGGGTTATTTATCTCTTAAATGAAGTAATTTGAGTATGTAGTATAGGAAAAATGTTGAATAGAAAGATAAATTGATACATGGAAATTTAGGTTGACTAGACCTATGAAATAATGACACTTGGCTTGATTAAATGAGTGACAAATGGTGGCTTAATTGGGTGACAAATGGTCTAGTGATTATGAGACAAATGGACTAATTACAAAGTGACAATTGGTAGCTTATAAAAGGAGGCATGTAGCATAGGTCTTTGTTTGACAAGTATTTGGACAAGTGTCCAAACCCTCACCACATACCTAACCCATGATTTTACTCTTGAAAGACCATTGTTTTGTCTTGTTTTAGCTATATTCTTTCTTCTACTTCTTGCCACTGACCTACATTTATAGCCCTTACACTTTGAGGTTTTCCCAAATTTCTACACTTTTCTACTCCAAAATTTATACAGCCTTCATTTTGGGATTGAAACCCCTTTCTATTTCCACCTTATTCGTGGAGTATCCTTGCTCGTTGGAAGATTAAGTTAAGTTGAAGATAGAGGTGGAATTAGGGCTAATCAAGTATGTAGTTTTTAATCTCTATAGAGTGTTAAAATAGAAACATTCATGATGATCAAATTGAGATGAGTGATATGTAGGGTTGATGTTAAAGTTGTGTTAGAATTTGATGAATGAATGAATGGTTTCTGATTTATTTTTAATACTTGAAAATAGTGGATTATATAGATGGTTTCGGTTGAGATTTGAAGTGTAAATGATGATGTAACTTTGCAGAAAAATGGGTATATTGGGAGTGTTCCATAAATTAATAAGTTTGGGTTATATATATGAAGGTGAATGATAGTTCTGTTTTGATTATGATGCATGAAAGACTACGATTTATGAGTTATCAATTGAATGATTTTAAGTTGGAATTGGTGATGAAATTGATGAGGAAATGAAGTATAATTTAGGTATAATGGAGGTATGATCAATGGCTAAGTATGATTTTGTTAAAATTTGGAAAAAAGATTGAAGGAAAGGGATGGTGAACCGTCTGTTCACCCATTCCATGATCATGGAAGCAGCATGAGCTCCTTCCCACAATCATGGGAAATGCTCTAGAGAAGAAAAGTTGCTGCCTACCCACGATTGTGGGAAATGCTTGGGAAGTGAAAAACTCTGTTTTGTGTGATTGTTGAACCGAATAAGGATAAGTTATTTACTTTGGTGTAATTGGATTTGATTAAGCTTTGAAATGAACTTAGATGGTTGTTTGATTGATTGATTAAGGGTTTGATAAGTTTAAGTTGATAATTGAAGTGAGAATTAAGGAATGGATTGTTTGATATCAATGTATATGAATTTGGGAAGTACGAGTTGTTAAAGAAATGAAGGTGTTCTAATGAATGCAAATGTGATACATGGGATATAAGTCATGAATTAGGTATAATTGAATGAGAATTGGGAAGTTGTGTGAGTATGGAATGTTAGGAAGGGATGAAAAAAATCTATGATTAAATGGATTTATAGTAATCAAGATTTTTTAAGGCATTGATCTAATCTCCAATAAGTTATATACAAGATATGGCGAATGAATGAGCAAGATTTGTGAATAAGGTTACGTACCCGAGATAGTCAATTGAGCATGCATTAAACATGACACATCTACATGAGCATGATGGAGTATCCATTTGATTAAACAAGTTAGGAATGTATACATATGTGTGTATTGTATGATATTGAAGCACAAATTGACCGACCACATCTAGACATTGACAAATCTTCAAGGCAATAGCTATTCTGGAGCATACTGTGAGTCATCCTAGATGTTCTTTCACCATAATCTAGTTGCTTTGTTTAAAATTCAGTTATTAAATTGCTACTTATATGATTGTGATGATTCTGTACCATCAATTGTTAGAGGAGATTGATATTTCGGAATGTATTGGAAGTGTCTTGTAAATGTATATGAATATGGAAATATGTGTTCTCAACTAAATGTGTAATGCCAGACTTAGATTCGAAGAATGTGATATATGACTAGATCGAACTGCTGAATCAGAAAAATTGGGTGCTATCGTATAGCTTTGTACTGGCTAAGTTCACGAGTTGGAGATAAGCGGACTCTTGTCGAGGCAAAATTTTAGAAATGATGCCTTTTTTTATTTATACATTTATATTC
>JANVCQ010000005.1:41274936-41291992 GCA_025531925.1 Erythroxylum plowmanianum | reverse complement strand
GTTTTTGAAATGTAAAGATGTTATAAAAACAAGCATTGTGTTCTGAAATGGGCCCAAGTGATACTGAAACTCTGATGCCTTCAATAATATTTGCATCTTTGTGACTGAAAGGGTTTTAAATAAATCGGGCTGTTTTGATTTTCGATTTTTCGCATATGCTTTAAAAAAAATTTGCAATGAATTTCGACTGTTAAATGTCTTTGAATGTTGGGCTCCAGATGTGGGGTCCAGTAGTACCTGTAGACCTTGTAAGTTCTTACTAATTAGAAAGGGCTTTTCCTTTCTACCATATAAACTTTACAACAAAATATATCACATATTTTATCATCAATTCTCAGGAAAGTATATCAAATATCATATATAAAAAATAATTCTCCCCCTTTGTCATTATCAAAAAAGTAGAAGGAAAAGAACAAATCACGCAAAATATAGCAACTAAGTTATCGTAGAGATATATAACATGTCATGCCCAAAATCATACAACGCAAAAATATATCATCAACTGACTCTTAACTCTCCCCTTGCATTAGAGCTGGGAATTTTTTATAGAGAGATATAACAGTAGCACCAAACTAAGATAAATGATCATTCTCTCTTTTTAGTATGAGTAGTTGTTTTCATTAAGATAAGGAGGCTTTGAGACGAATTGTACTTCAAGTTGTTTGCCATGATCTATCACGTGTTGTAAAACACAGTAAATATGAAACTTCGCTCTAGTACCAAATGATAAATCAAACACATGCAATATATACTTTAATTCGAATAAAACTACAAGGGCCTGTTGAAGTTTAAAACATCAATAGGAGCTTGCAAACCAAAAGGAACTTGTTAAGCGATAGGACCATATTTAACCAATAGGAGCCTATTAAGTAATAGAAGCTTGTTAAACAATAGGAGCGTGCTAAAGGATAAATCCAGTTAAGACAATTTAAAACTGAAAGCACCTATTAAAATGAAAGGTACCTTTAACAAATTGAAAACAGAAAGAGCCTACCATAATAGTGAAGGAGTCTCTTACTGAAATGAACACACACACACAATATAATGCAAAAATATAAAAGTTAAGAAAAGAGAGAAGAACGCAATCAATTTATACTAGTTTAACTTATAACCCAAGCCTATATCCAGGCCCTAAGTATCCAACTTGAGTGTTTCACTATGAAAATTTAAATAGTAATTTGACGAGCCTCCTTAAGCTCACGAATACGTTTTTCAAGGTTCTCCAACCTTCCACACTAATAGTACTCATCAAGTCTCTATAAGCTCACAAGTACATATTTTTCAAAGTTCTCCATTCTTCCATACTAGTAGTATATTGCTAGCCTCTATAAGCTCTCAACAAATGAAGAAGTAATTTACTCCATATGAGCTTTAATGATATCTCACAGAAAGAATTGTCAATTTCTAAGGCATAAAAGATTTTGATCAAGATATGAGTTTTAGGAATATTAATGCTTCTAAAGTATTTCAAAGATTCTGGCTTATATGCCCTGTTTGCAAAATCCAATGGCTCTTCTTTAAATAAACATTTTCTTCAACTAGTCATTTCTTTATTTCTATTTTGAGTTGACTTTGAAATTTCAATATTATCTCTGCTAGAATCTTGCAATAATCAATCGTTAAGAGAAATCTAGAGCTGGTTGACGAAAAATATGATTAGCAGGACCCTTCCAAATTTTGTAAAATAAATAAGATAAGTTCATAATAAAGATGTTCCTACAAAAAAGGAAGCTTTTATCTTATGATTTTATTTCCTCTTGAGAATTATAACATTATCTTTAAAAGGGAATAAATCCAATTTGAATTTTGAAATATTATATGGTCATCATCAAAACCATTAATAAGCCTAACAATCTCCCCCTTTTTAACGATGACAAACATTAACAAATAGATTTTCAAAATTCAACTAATAATGAACGGTTTCAAAAAGTACTTGTATACTTTATAAATTCTTACTGATTAGAAGGAGTTTTTCCTTTCTACCATATATACTTCATAACAAAATATATCACAGACTATCATCAATTCTTAGGAAAGTATATCAAATATCATATATCAAAATTAATTATCCCTTTTTGTCATTATAAAAAAACTAGAAGGAAAAAAACAAATAAGGCAAAATATAGCAACAAAGTTATTGAAGAGATATATAACATATCATGCCCAAAATTATGCAAGGTGCAAATATATCATCAACTGAGTCTTAACTTTCCCCCTGTATTAGAGCTGGGAATTCTTCATAGAGAGATAGAATAGTAACACCAAACTAAGATAAATGGTCATTCTCTTTTTCTAGTATGAGTAGTTGTTTTCATTGAAATAAGGAGACTTTGAGACAGATTGTACTTTAAGTTATTTGCCATGATCTATCACATGTTGTAAAATACAATAAATGTGAAACCTCCCTCTGATACCAAATGATAAAGCAAACAAACGGAAGAGATACTTTTAATTTGAATAAAATGACAGGGGCCTATCGAAGTTTGAAATAACAATAAGAGCCTGCAAAGCAAAAGGAGCTTGTTATGCAATAGGACCCTGTTTAAGCAATAGAAGCCTGTTAAGTGATAGAAGCTTGTTAAATGACAGGAGCTTGGTAAATGATGAATCCAGTTAAGACAATTTAAAACAGAACACTCTTGTTAAAATGAAAGGAACCTTTAACAAGTTGAAACAAGAAAGATCCTACTATAACAATGAAGGAGCCTATTGTTGAAATGAATACAAACATAATATAACGCATAAATATAAAATGTTAAGAAGAAAAAAAAAGGATGTTGTTGATTTATACTGGTTTGGCTTACAACTAAGCCTACGTTTATTTCCCAAGCTCTGTTTTGAAAATCGGACCGGTCCGACCGGTTCGACCGGTGACCTATCGGCTATCCGATCCGGTTCACCCTTAAAAATCGGTTCTCAATTGAACCAGTGAGAACCGGTCAAAACCGATCAATTGACCGGTCGGACCGGTTCGATTTGAACGATCCGACCACTGGTTCAATAAAAATTTTATTTTTTTTGTTTTGTTTTTTTTTTATTTTTTGGTATATTTTTGTATTTTTAATATTATTAATATTATATATAATTAAATATAATTATTGCATAATTATGACGTTATATCGGTTCGATCGGTGGTTGAATCGGTCAAATCGGTGACCAGTAAGGCCTCCGGTTCGATGACCGGTCCAGGTTTCAAAACAATGTTCCTAAGTATCCAACTTGAGTGTACCATTATGAAAATCAAAATAGAAATTTGACGAGCCTCTTCAAGTTCACGAGTACATTTTTTCAAGGTTCTCCAACTTTCCATACTAGTGCTATTCATTGAACCTCTACAAGTTCACATGTACATATTTTTCGAGATTCTCCAACCTTCTATAATAATTATATTTTGCTAGCCTCTACAAGCTCTCAACAAATGAAGAAGTAATTTGCTCCATATTAGCTTCAATGAACTCTCACAAAAAGAATTATCACTTTTTAAGGCACAAGAGATTTTGATCAAGATATGAATTTTAAGAATATTGATACTTTTGAAGTATTTCAAAATTTTTGATTATTGTCTCCCCGTTTGCAAAATGCAATTACTCTTTTTTAAATATACATTTTCCTCAACTAATCGTTGTTTCATTTCTATTTTGAATTGACTTTGAATTTTCAATATTATCTCTATTAGAATTTTGCAAAAATTAACAGTTAAAAGAAATCTATAGCTGAATGACGAAATATATGATTAGCAGGATCTTTCAAAAATTTTGTAAAATAAATAAGATAAGTTCATAAAAAAACTTCTCATAAGAAATGATGCATTTGTCTTATGATTTTATTTGTTCTTAAAAATCTTATTGTTATTTTCATGAAAAAATAATTTTAAATTTTGAAATATTTGTAAAAATCATTAATAAGCCCAATAAATTAGAAATTGGTTTGTATCTTGTCTATCAGATTGTTCGTATCTTTTGATGTGCCACAAATGCTTGTTTACAAGATTGGGTCGGGTATTAATAGTATTCATAAACATGTTCTTTCATATTCCTAAGACTTTAAATTTTGAAAATTTTACGTTTTGGGAATGACTTGCTTCGTATAAAATGCTGTGTATCAACATCATTACTCGTTTACATTCCTCAGGAGTTGTTGTTGTCCTTTTTGAAGGTATTGCCTTTTGTCCTTTGGTAGGTACCAAAGAAGGTGAGATGAGGTTGACCCAATGGCTCCAAAAGCCGAAATCCTGATGATAGGAAAACTTGGGAAGTGGACTAAAAAGAAAATTACTCAAATTGCGATTCCATATCTGTACTGTACTTAGTCATATGCAAGACTGGTGAATGATTCTTACAGGACAAATCCATTATATTGCAGGATGAGTCTCCTTATGCCAATCATAACAACACAATTCCAGGACCCATCACCCACTTGTAAGAGCACTAAATGTCAGATACCGTCGCTTGCGGAGGCCAATTGTTTATATCTTTCTGGGACCCTGATGATCCAGCGCACACTATTTGTGGTCATTCATTCAGGTGATTCGTCCCTCCAAAACTTCTCTCATTGATTTCTCAGTTTGATTTTGCAGGTTGTACCGAGTATGTGGTTGGAAGTTTAAAGCCTGGAGGTATGATCATTTACGTGTAGAGATGTGAATCCCTTGAGTACTTGCTGCTCTGTAATGACTGGTAATCACTCACTGGTCACGTCCTGAACTAACCACAGGCCCACACCGGTGATTTCTGACAATTTGCACTTCCTGTCAACTACAGTCACCATTCTTGTTACTCTTTAAGTTATCAATTGCCCACTGAAGCCGGAAAAATTGCTCAAAACCCTGTGTTTAGCGTTAGTTGTCAGTTGTCGTTGAACGAATGCTATGATGAAGTTAGAAAATAACTAGGCTCGATAGGACTTTTCTTTTCTTTCTCTCCCTATGCATTCGATTCCAATGGATCAGGAGTTATTACCGCATTGGTCAAATTTTAAGTGTTACCTAATGAACAAGGTCTGGAATATCATGATGTGTGTTCGAGCCCTATACAAGATATGTATACAAATCAAGCATACAGAAGGCGAGAGATTTGACCTCACAACGTTGATGTGCAATGTAATGGCCCTTAGGGAAGCTGATCGTTGATCTGAATCTCTCAAAATCTTCAAATGTTAAAGGATATTGAGTTTTCCAATTTAAATTTCTAAATTGGAAACAAAATTATTATTTTTAAAGAATTTAGTAAATATTCAAAGATCAACATACAAAAAATGACAGCCTTTTACAAGAAATTTTCAGTATGCTTGAGAATGTCCATTTTTTGTCATCAGAAGATGAAGAAGATTACTACGTGGTGTGAAATTGAGCAATCTACGTACTAATGTTTCTTTTTTTTTTCCCAAATACATTAAAATATTAAACCTTTCTTGGTATTAACTGCTCGACTTGTCCAGCATGCGTGCGCCTTTCAGTACATACTTGTTCTATTTTAACCTTGGATGCCTTTTTTGTTTTCTTCTATTTCTTGTTTGATTTGGATAAAGATAAAAAAGGAAATCCATATTTCTAAAAGTCGGCATTTTTTCCTCTGAATTGCAGTGGACTTGAGGGAAAGTAAGATAAGAAAATGGGAAAATCATCAGAGAGAACATGCTCACTCTGTCTGCTTCTATCCCTCTATACAGATGTAGAGCATAAAAGTACAGCTTTGCGGTATATTGATTTTAAGAAGACAGAAGAAAGCGAGGAGGGGGCGTCTACTACTACATATTTCTACTACTAATAGTAGCACCGAAGTGTCATCAATCTATTCAAAAGTCCCACCCACCAACAGCCACCACCATTACCCTATTCCCGTTCTTATTATCATATTATCAGAGTTGATTTTTGAGCCATTAACAGTTGCTGTGCTCTGGCACTGGCTCACCTTCTTTGAGAAAAGAAAAATCTTCAGACAGAATCTCAACGGTGTCCAAATAGATTCCTTGGTGATCTTTCATTCCCAAAAACATTACCGCCACCTCCAAAATTTCTCCATTTTGTAATTGATGACATCATCATGGGACCTTTGTTTACATTGGACCCCACAACCACAACCACCTCCACCTCCACCTCCACCTCCACACCACCACCTTCTTAAAATCCTTGACTTTGATTCTTGCACCTGAAATTGAGGGATTTTTTTCTGGGAAATATAAAAATCATTTGTGGTTTATTTTTTTTGACCTTTCAAGTTGGGAAGGTGGGTTTTCGATTAAGTCAAATCCAGCGGACGTCACATCCACAGATCTTATCCTTGGCGATTTCTCATCATCTGGTTGACATCTTGGGAGAAAGTGATATACTGTTACAATCACACAAGTATTCATGTATAGTTGAAGAAAAACAATTCATATACTATTCTCCAACCGACAAGTAATTATAACCAATCCATACATCAATTTTCTCAACTAGGTGTTATCTAGTACTTAATTTACGTATGTCTCAACTATGATCACAACCCAAGTTGACCATCCAGTCTCACATATGTTTCAACAAGTGACACCAGGGTTTTCACCCATTCAATTGTATTATACTATTAATTGTCTGATTCGAAAACTTGCAATACTTGAAAGATTCCAAGAAGAAGCTTAATTAATCTAGGACCTCATACACTTATTGAAAGTTATTAAATTCAATTTCTGTCCTTGCGCTAGTCCAATATTAATGACACTTAAGATACCTGAGTTATTTAACATCATATAACTCAAGTACATAAATAAAACTTATATATCTGAAGTAAATGGGACTTCAGTCCAAGTCAAACATATTATCTTTTTATTTATTTATTGACACACAGATCAGTTAGCGACTTTTATTGAGCATGTTCAAAATTGTAACAAAAGAAAACACATTTTAAGATCAAAGGGAAATGGACGGCGGGAGAAGCATGAAGAATAAGAGAAACGAAGATACCAAGGTCTATACACGTATCTTTTAGGTGACAGGATTGATTGAACCAAAAAACAAAAAAGAGGATTAGGATTGAATCAAAAAGATTGGGATGTGTAAACTTTTCAACTTTAGGAACTCAGTCACAGACCAAATTCAAAAGAAAGCTAGCATTGATTCGTATGTTAAGAGTTTGGCTTTTGGTCGGTATGTTTTTGCGTGCGTTACTTCATCTCTTTCCGACTATCATTATCACTAATTTTCTTTCTTCCAAGTCGTAGTATATAATATTCTCGCATCGCAGTAAAATGAGGGTACCTTTCACGAATTGCAGTAAAATGAGGGTCCATGCAGAGGATATTACAAAATAAGTAAGGGTCCCATCAAAAAGTGTGAAAGATGTGAAAGTGAAGAGGGGAAAAAGAAAAGGTAAATGACCAGTTAGTTTCTGAACCTAAGCTACCAAACTAATTAATGATGTTTGAAATTAGACTTGAGTTTGATTAGTTAATACAACAAGGGTGTGGGGGTGGCCACCCACCTTTATGCCTTTTATTACAGAACGTGTCTCATTGTGAGGAACAGAAAAAACTAGAAGAAAACAAGATAGTAATATACTATCATCAAGATCTCTATCTGTCTGGTTAATTAATTATGATATTAAAGCTAGGTTGGTTGGCGTACCATGTGACTCTGAGTGTCTGAAGAATAAGCAGATTGGGACTGAAGGTGGTGCTGAGCTAGACCCTGGCTGGACAAAGACGAGCCTTCAGGTGTAGATGGCTCAGATTCTTCGAGCTCGCACTCCAAGTTCACACCAAATAGTCTTAGTCGTCTCTTGGAGTTACCTAATGTTGTTGATCGGTTGTGAGCCCCTGAGCCTACAATGATCAAGAACGTGGGACGATAAGCTCAACAACACCATATTAAACCAACTATTGTAAATGACCAAAAACAAAAAAGGGTCGCAATCTGCAATGCCATTTATGCCGCCCGTCAATATCTTTGATACGTGTCTGTTTATTATGTAAAGCCGTTTCTATTGATTTTTCCGGTGTTGTCTAGATTGTGTATCATTGAAAACCAAAGTATATACATGTCTATTGTCAGTTTAGTGTTGATACATATGCCCTTGGATTCTTATCAACAAAAGGGTAGAAGTAGACAAATTAGGATTTAACGCACCTGAAAGAGGACTTAATTGTTTTTGAGCTTTTCTTTTTCATTTTCATAGTAAAAAGAATATAATCTCAACAGAGAGTCAATGTATCACGCGCCAAATGATAACTGCCATAGACATGCGAAAGTTGCCTGAAACCACCCACCCTCGTATCCTTCCATAGGACCAGAGTTCCAAACTAATTGGGACGTGTCCCTCACGCACTTTAATGCAAGTATCCAATAATTTAAATACTAAAGATCACCAAATTTTCTTAACCCAAACAAAAGAAAAAAGAAAAAGAAAAATGGAGATAGAGAGACAGTAGACACACTATACCTGCATGAAGACAGTCAGTTTGGTATGGCACACAACTATTAGTAGAAGAAACATTAGCCCCATGACCATGTTGCACACAAAAGCTACTAGAAGGATAAGGCTGGTAATGACCAGGTGATGATGATGAGGAAGGGTATAATCCTCTACCCCAGACCCCACTGTTACTTCCCTGCACAACAACTCTACTGCCGCTATCGCCTCTCCTCCTCCATCCTATAAACAATCTATCACCGTCCCTACGGTGTCGTTCAAACAACACAATATCACCTGCGTCCAGTTGCTTCTCCTTCACGTACCTGCTCCATCCCTTAGTTAACACATAGCTTTGACTGCTGTTCCAATACGAGTAACGAAACCTCCAACCCTTGCCCGACTCGTCCTCGAAACTCAGCAGCAGCCCTTTGTCGCCTGAGTTACCGCCGCCGAGTGGGAAGTACTTTTCAGCGTGTTGTTTCGGGATTACTAAGCGGTTTAGCTTCCCCACGTCGCTTGGTGTCAAGGGTTTTTCGAACATGGGCTCTTTTTCTACTTCTTCCCAGAGACTCTGTTTTTGTTGCTCTTCTTGTTCTTGCTCCTCGTCGATGTCGAGGTCATGCTTGAGATTGAAATTCAAAGGTGGGTTTTGGTTTGGGAACATGGAGTATGGGTCTTGTGGATAATTATTATTGGTGTTAATGTTAAGCAAAGTTTGGTGGTGGCGGTGATAGAGATGTGGAGACCAAGAGGAGTTGGAGTGAGGGAAGTAAGTCGTGTGTGGTTTAGAGGAAGAAGTAGTACTAGTATTGGTACTTTGGTTCTGTTCCATGGCGTGCTTTACTGCTTATGCTGTTGTTGTGCCCACCAAAGAGTTTCTGGAAGGTCAGTGGAAATTAGGTTTATTGACATTTGAGAAGGAAAAAGAGAGGGAGAGGGAGAGAGAATTGCGGTCATGAAAATAGAGAAGAGAGAATTAGAGGAAGACGTTAAGTGGTGGTCGTAGGGTATAGACGATAGAGGCGTGCTAATTATGAGGTTGGATGTGGAAACTGCGTCTGTGTATGTTTTATTTGATATGTAAGCTTTGCTTTGAAGGATATGACAATGAGAGAGAGAGAGGGATGGGAGTGGGGGTTTTCTGTTTGCAAGTACAAGAGCACTTTAAGGTTTTGCGTGATGAAAAAAAAAATCAATCATTATTTTCAGTGTAATTTGATACAGACGTCTCTCCCCCAGAAAATAAAACAGCCTTTTCCTTCATCGTCGCGCGGTGTTTCTTGGAACTTAAAGCATTGTTTCTGTTGTAGTAATGTAAAAAATTTATAATGATAAGACGGATAGATAAATATACATACAGCCGACGAAGCCAGAAGGAAGGAACATAGATTTGAATTGGATGGAGGTGAAGAAAATTCAAGTTGAATTTTACTTGTTAATAAGACTTCATTTTATGCCGTTTTGTGGGATTAGAAACATCCCATGTTACAACATTGGCAAACAAATCAAGTCGTGGGACCATCCCCTGACGTAGTGATTAATCTGGGATCCCATCCAACGGCCGGCCTAGCACTTTGTATCTGCACATCGTCATTCAATGACCACATGCAAAAATGTACTCTATCCCCTAAACTTTCCCATATCCTTTTTCCTATAATATCTCAGTGAGGTCTCGCAGGCCAACCTAAACTTGTTGCTAATTTGAAGCCACATAAAAAATTCGAAAAAAAGAATAAAAAGTTTATTATAATTTAAATCCTGGGAAAGGTTATAGGTGGAGAGAATAGCATTTTTATCACGTGCATGACAATATTATTGATGTTTGGCCATTCCATGTTATATAAAAGGTGAAGACTGTGAGCTAAAGGTCATAAACAAGAGTATAAATCCAACGAGCAGAGAAGAGATGGATAGATGAGATAAGATTTGTCCAATTGGGAGTCCCCTCTTTTTGGTCTTCGACGCCTCTCCTCTCACTCAAATCTGTGTCGATCCCTATCACAAAAACAAATACATTAGTCATAAACAAACACTTGCGTTTTGGTATCTCATACTTGTATTTGGTCATTATTTTAGAATTATATGTGTCTTTTCTATGAGTTTCAGCCAAAACCCACCTCAATTTCCAGGTAGATTCAGACATCCTTTTCACCCCTACAAAAAGGTGGACTAGTTGTTAATGTTGGGGACTCATAATAGAGGTTGTTGGCTTGTGTCACAAATTTTCTAATACAAACAACTAGTTTGTGTCATCTTTTCTATCCATTTATAAATGCTAGACATTATATCAATATTTGTGGCCGTGTGTACAAGTTGCTCTTCATCAATAGTGGCTAATTGTTTGAACCGTGGGATTCGCCTCAATCATGGCCTGATTGAACAAAGTCAAATGTTATAGGTGACGACAATTAATGCCTGATTGGTTACGCTTTTGAAGGGTGGATAAGTATTTTTTTTACCGCAAACTGTTTTTAAGAAAAATGAGTCTTTAGCTGTAAAATGAAAAGATATTTTTTTAGTAGATATACCTTTTTTAACAGCTAAAATATAATTTTTTAAGAAACTTAAATTTGAAATTTCTTAAAAAAATATTTTTTTCAGGTAGATTTTTCGTATCAAGTAATGAGTCTATTTTTAGTCCCTTTTATATTTATGTTTTACACATAATTTTCACAATACCCACAAACTCATCTTCACGTTTTTTAGATTTATATACTATTATTTGGCTTTTTATATGTTTTAATATTTATTTTTATATTAGTTTACTTATGTTATAATCCGTATAAAAGATTTAGTTAGATATATTTTCATTTATATTTGATATGGTTTAAAATTATTTAATAATTAATATATTATGCTTTACATATTGATTAATATATTTTAAGTAATATTTATATGTATAAATAATTTTTATTACAAAATAAAATATAGTTAAAATTAATAAAAGTATTTTTTATTTTTATGTTGTCAAACAATCTACTTTATGAAGCTTTTTCAAAAAAGTTATTTTTTAATTAACATCTAAACAATCAACTGGCTTCTTAGAAAAGCTCTTCTAAAAAAAGTTCTACTGACAAAAGCTTCACTAACAAAAACTCTACTAATATAAGCTCATCCAAATAAGTACTTAGATCAGTTACACATGGGGTTGTTAAATACTAACAATGTAGGCTCACTGTTATGATTAAATGGGGAATTAATCCAGTAACACTCTATGATGTATAATGTATTTGAAATGCCCCAAAGTGCAAATTTTGAACAAATTGCTCTAAGATGCGTGTTTGGGTCAAGTATTGACCACAAAGAAATAACAAGTTGGGTTGGGTTGGGTGGGGGAATCTGCTGCTATGTAATCTGTGGAGGTTTCTGCTATAATGAAGTATCCGAATAATTTATTACATGGAGTGGGAAGAAGACAGAATATATGAATGAGATGTTTTAGGAAAGATAATGATGCAACAAATAGGACATTAAAAAATTTTCCACATTTGGGTGTTTTCAATTCCCAAGCAAAACACCACCTGGTGGTGGTGGTGTAAGGCCATCCCTGAGTTTCTTCACTGAAGTCCATGACTCTCTTTTTGCCTTGAAATTATACTTCTGTACCAGCGAAAATATTATAATCAATATCTAAGCAGGAAGCTGATGGAGTTCTCTAGATAGCATCCACAATTATAATCACTATTTTAATACTATGGTTTTGGCTGTTACTATAACTATGATTAGAGGCATTTGCAAATCCCAATTAATGTTTATGAATTATAGGGTGGCTTCAGCAATCTACTATTTGAAATTTTGCTACTAAGAATTTTTTTTTTTGTAAATTATAGCCAAATATTATACGATCATGCCCCATGGAAATCCTGAAATAGAGATTAATTTAAATTGATTCTGCCTTCTGATTGGAACAGTTCAATGTAGCTATATAACACTTGCATAAGCTAAGAAGGATGCACCATAATCTAAAGTTGGATACGCATCTTTATATCATGGCATCATTTGTATTTATAAAACGATATCTGAAGCAAATAATGAAGCAGCAGAAGTACAATAATTGTTCCATCTCTTGATTTCTAGCATCTGTAGTATTCTCTTTTTATCATTTGATAATTAGCAGGCGAAGACAACCTTGAGCATGAAGAAGCCTTGGAAATTATCAATTTCTCTAAGCGAATAAAGTTAGTAGAAATTAGCAATACATGAGTTTGAAAACAGGATTGTTCTGACCGAAACTGATCAAACCAACTTGAGATCTGAAGCCTAGTGGTCAATGCCCTTGAATAATTTTTCTTGTTCGTCTCGCCCTTAAATGTCACAACTAGACTCTACTAAATCTTGTTTCTTGCAGCTTGAATTCTGTGAACTTAATCTTGAAACCAAAGAAGGAACGTAATCTATCAAGCAAAGTGTTGCTTATTAATTTTGTACTTCTAATGGCTCCTTGATTTTTGATTAACTTCATTACTTTGAGAAATGGCAACAAATCCATTTAAGATTGGTTCAGTTTGCTCAATTTGTTTTACTGAGTGAATAAATTTTACATTTAACAATTTTTAAACAAAACACCCCATATAGATATAGATGCAGATATTTCCTTGCCCTTGCTGATAAATTGATGATTTTTTGTGCCTTTTCTTGGAACTTGGATGCCGTACTTCTGGGACAAGATTTGATCTGAAGGCATATTTTCAGGGTTCAATTTTGGCAGGCCCTTTCTCTGTTTCATCCGTTTCCTTTCGGAGTTGAAGTTTAATAAAATCCAGGATTCCCAAGAAGTCTGAAGGTGTAAGGTGACCATCATCAGAATATAGAATTGAGAGACACTACGTGGACATTAAATATGCCAAGTTCAATTGTTTATTTTTTTTGTTTTTTGGCAATCATGGAAGGGGAAATACGATATATTTAAAAGGTAAGATTCTGATGTTGGATTAAAAAAAGAAGAAGAAAACATTACTATATAGTATACATACTGTCTGTCCTGTCCTAATATGGAGAACTCACAACTTAGTTTGAAGGGGTGATTAATCAGTTAAGTCAAGTAGATACTAATTACTAAACTTCGGAAAGGACTATCCTAATATGGAATGTTATTTTCTTTTAGAAAAAATCAGATAGCATTGAAACTTTGCCTTGATTTGCCTTTAAGCAGTTGAGTCAATTGCTCAAGATGTAATATTATACAATGGAAGTGAATAATCCAAAACCTAATCTAGTTCCTTTGAGTAATTTAATAATTTTAACCACTACAAACATGATAGTTTCACTGCGATTATTTAGTTGAAAGATTGAAGTATCATTCAGACAAGTTTGGTGCTGAAATAAAATCTGCATGCTAATTTCATAGGCTATAATCTAGAAATTCTGGACTTCCATGATCATCTATCTCAAGTCCTGACGAAAATATTCAAAACTAATTCCAACAGAAATGAAATTTCAGGAACTAAAAACAAATCAATGACATATGAGACATAGAAGATATTTGTAACCAGCATGTATTAACTACAGAATTTATTACTATAGGGAACAAAAAAGCCAATTTCTTAATTTCTGTGTCTCTAGCTACATGGACTATTATTCTAAACAGCACAAGCACAAGCAGGTTAATTCTGAATGCAACCTGAATAAACTAAGTGAATTGACAAAAGTAAGAGATGACGAAACAATTTCCCAGAGCAATCAGCGTCAAACATCTCATTCAGATCCACAAGCTTGGATTTGTATAACATTAAAAAACTGAGGAAAAATCCGAATGTGTATACAAGGCCGTTTCCCTTCTTTTCTCTGCCTGGTTTTGCCTGCCTGTAAATGGTTTGATGAAATCAATCTCTCAACAAAGTGACAAGGAAAAAGGCATGCGTGGGCTCATCTCCTCTCAGAGCAAAGGGGCCACCAGATCCAAAATTTTCATTTATGAGAAAGTAGGCCCACAGGATCAGAAACTCTGCAGGACTTCCCTTGATGCCTTTGCCTTATCGCGGACAAGTAAAGCAGATCAAAGGGCAGATGGTGATGTAAGTATGTGGGTGATTGATAAATGGCGATTGTGGCGTAGGACTACGGCATTGGCATAGGCCATAGGGTAGTGGGTGGGTGACGGTAGTCAATGGGACAGCGAGATGGAGGTGGTGCTCATAGATGTGGGACCAATAACAATAGTATGGTCCCAAAGGCCCAAATAGTTCATGACCTCAAATTGCTATGGACCTATGGTATTTGGTTGTCCTAATCTGTCTTGCAAAAGAAAGTATTTACTTGCCAAATCGTCCTAGGCGTGCATTGCCGCTGCACAAACTCCAAATTTTGTTTCACAACGTAGCGACATTATTAGTTCAATTTAAGATTGAATCTTCATCAATTGTATTTATACATCGTTTAAGGAATTATTTTGCATTGTGAACTCAGTGCTTAAAATCGAATTAAGGGCATTTGGTGTTTGACCTTGATTTTTGATATGATCTAAATGGGATTGCAATGAGAATAGGTCATTCTTAATTAACCGTAATAAAAAGGCAAAAGACTAATAAACCTTTCCAATTTAACACAAAATACAATAATCACTTAACATTCTTATAACTATAATTAAATCTTATATGCTAATTTTATTGAATAATTTAATTCTTATTTACCAAAAGGGAAACGAAGGAGAAGAAGAATCACAACGTAAGTAACTTTGTGAACGTTGTGGAAATTGGAACGGGGCCCATGGGCAGTGTTTTCCTTACACAGCACAAATTATGGCTCCTTACGCAGCACAAGCCGCCAGTGGCTGCGCCTTCCCATACATCAAATGAAATTTATCTACTTCTTCCAAATCCTATGGATGTTTCGACAGGGTTTATAAATTGAACGAATCACATAATAAAATACATGTGTACGGCATCAAATTATGACTGAATTTTTGGTTAGAAATAAAAAAGAAATTATGAAATATAAAAGATAAGGTTACATTTTGGCAAAATGTATATATCAAAGAAGTATAAGATAAATAAAATGTAAAAGATGTATACCTTGCCAACATAAAATCTTTTTGGTATAAACATTTTACATTTAAAATTAAAGTTGTGAGCCAGTATGAAATATTGTAATAGAAACCAATGACAATTAATACACTTTATTATTTTATTAAAATTTTGAAATCAGATTTTGTTATAACATTAATTTGACTAGGTAAAAAGTATTAGATATGATAGAAAGATTGTTTAATTAATACATTAGATAAGACTTTTAAAAATTTTGTAATAAATTAATACATTAAATAAGACAATTTAATAGCTAATTCAAATATACTTAAATAATTAATTATATTTTAAATTTGTTATATTCTCCAAACTAAAATTAAGTAATTTTATAATGTATTAACTCTTAAGCCTGAGTGACTCTAAAAATAAGACCGAAATCTTGTTTACGACTTGACAAGATACAGGCATGAGTTGGAAAGGACAAGCAGATTCGTTCTCGAGTGATACGTGAGTGTAAACTCCAATACTATTTAATGGCCAAATCAGAGTAGTACTGTGCCAACCATTTTTATATTTTCTTAACCTCTCTTCTCCTCACGTCTTGAAGCCATTTTTGATCTTAACTTGTCGCAATTCTCAAATCCACGTGGTGAGGCCCTGTTTTTCATACACAAGTGGCAATCAATCGCAGATGGTTTAAAAACAAGAGGCCTTTCCACTTCCGTGGCCAAGAGGAGTCTACTCTGCACGCTCTTCGAGATTACCTCCGGGTGACATCTGTTTGGCACCAATTTCCTCATCACCTTCTCACTCCGGAATTTTTCACTCTTACCGAGGAGCGTTGGCTTGGCTATCATCTCGGAAAGCATCTCCAGTTCCATCAACTTGACTGGGCTCTCCTCTTTGGAGTTGTCTGTTGGTTCATTTGGAAATGACGGAACGCCAGAATTTTTGATTCTGATTTTACGTGGCCTACCGAAGACGTGCGCATTATCTTGGACTACGACGTTTGGATTGTCAAAGCTCGTTCAATGGTTAATCGGGTTTTTCCTGAACCGGGCCTGCCTAGGGGTACCCTGGTGGGCTGGGAGAAACCTCGAGAGGGCTGGGTCAAGCTAAACATCGATGACACTGTCAGCACTGGATCTCTTCAGACTGCTGCTGGGGGGCTTTTGAGGAATTGCCTTGGCATTTGGTGTGGCGGTTTTCTTCATCAGATTGGTAGCGGTATCCCCCTGGAGGACGAATTATGGGGGGTCCACACAGGGCTCCGATTGGCGTGGGATAGCGGCTATCGCCACGTGATTGTCGAAGTGGATTCGCTTGAGGTAATCAACATCCTCTCCCCTTCCACTACACGATTGACTGACATCTCTTTTTTGGTGGCAGGTATACGCGGATTGCTCCACCGTCCGTGGGAGGTCCAGTTCCAGCATGTTCATCGCGAGGGTAACCAGTGTGCTGATCTCCTAATCTCTTTAGAAGCTGCCTCTGGGATGGGGCTTCAGTACTTAAGGGATCCGCCATCGTTTATCCATGAAGCCTTACTCTAGGATTCGTCTGGGCTGCACCAACCTCGCGGCTGTTGATCAGGAGCCCCCGCCCCTGTGTCTCTGTTTTACTTTCTTAATGTCTTAGCTTCCTTTGTGAGAAAAAAAAAACAAGAGGCCTTTGAACACACGAGCGAAACGAATTAAACAAAAGTGAATA
>JANVCQ010000005.1:41249464-41262191 GCA_025531925.1 Erythroxylum plowmanianum | reverse complement strand
CTCATTTAATTCATTAACTCATATCAACTAACTTCATCTTACTTAATCAAGTAAATCATGATCAATCATAAAAAAAATTTTGGGGCTAACACTTATACTAGAAAGGAGCAAAATTCTATTGGCTATTGTGTTGCTGTATCTATAACTGTATTTACAGTTGTGGGAATAGGACAAAAAAAACAAGGGAATAAAAGGATAGTGACATGTGTGGTGCGTGGTATATCACTGAGCAGTGTAAAGAGATTGTGTGCTACTGATGTAAGTGTGTGTGGGTGTAGGTTGTAAGTATAATGGGTTATGGGTCTTTTATGAACCCATAACCCATCTGGTCCATGCCCATGAGATAAACCGACCCATTTTTTAACACCTCCCTTCAAGTTGGAGACCCGGAGGAAATGCATGGATCCGAACTTGGAGATTAGGGCTTTGAACGTTCGTGCGGGGAGAGGCTTTATGAAGAGATCGGTGACTTGTTGTTGGCCGCGAACGTGTTGAAGATCCATAAATTCTGAGTTTACTGCGTCATGAACTAGGTGGAGATTGATCTTCAGATGCTTCGTTCTTTCATGGAAGACAGGGTTCCGTGATATATAGATCGCTGCTTGGTTATCATAGAATAAAGGTATGGTTTTTTCGATTTTCACCTAGAAATACCCCAATAGGTGTACGATCCATATTAGTTCACATATCGTTGAAGCGAGGCTTCGGTATCCTGCTTCTGCTGACGATCTGCTTACGGTCGTTTGTTTCTTTGTCTTCCAGGAGATGGGTGAATCGCTGAGGAACACGCAGAACCTAATCAAGGATCGTCTGTTGAAGACATAACTTGCCCAGTCCAAATCTGAGTAAGCGGTGAGTTCTAGGGTTGAGCGTGCTGTGTAAAATAGACCTTAATGTTGTGTTCCTTTGAGATATTTTAAGGCATGTTTTACGGCTTTCCAATGTGGTTCCCTCGGTGTTTTCATGAGCTGACTTAATTACTGTGTGATGTAGGGAAGGTCGGGTATGGTGAAATTCAGTTATTGCAGTCAACGTACAATTCTTCTGTATCGTTCCGGATCTTTAAGTGACTCACCTTGGTCGATGGTGAGCTTGCTACCTGGAACTATAGGTGTTGTGCATGATTTACAATCTAGCAGGTCTGTTTCTTGTAAGATGTCCCTCACATACTTGCTTTGATTGAGTATTGTGCCTTCTTCTGATCTTGCTATTTCAACCCCTAGGAAGTACTTAGCATACCCCAGGTCTTTGATTGGGAACTCTCTGTGTAAAGCTTGTTTGGTGTTGTTTAGGAGTACCTCATTTGTGCCTATGATAAGAATATCAGCTACATAGATGATTATGGCAGCAAATTCGTTTCCTTGGCCTTTAGTGTATAAGCAGTGGTCTACTTCTGCCTTGTTGAAACCTAAAGCTTTTAGTATTGTAGTCAGCTCTTTGTGCCATTGTCTGCCTGCTTGTTTGAGTCCATAAATTGACTTCAATAACCTGTAAACCTCCCCTGTCTTGGCCTTTATGTATCCTTATGGAGGTGGCATGTAGAGTTCCTCCTCTAGGTGACTATGTAGGTAGGCATCATTAATGTCACACTGTATTATAGGCCATTTCCTGACTGTTGCTACAGCCAGGAAAGTTCTAATTGTTACAATCCTGGCCACAGGGGAAAACACCTCTGAGTAATCTATACCCTCTTGTTGGTTGAAGCCCTTGGCTACCAACCTTGATTTTAATTTGTCAACTGAGCCATCTAGTTTGTATTTTACTTTGTACACCCACTTTGATGCTATAACTCGCTTCCCTTTAGGCAATTCTGTCAACTCTCAAGTTTGGTTGTCTTTAAGGGTTGTCAGCTGTGAGTCCATTGAGTCTCTCCATTCCTTTGATTTACATGTTGTCTCATAAGAGAAAGGTTCAAAGATAGTGTTTACATTACCTATGAACTCCATGTATGGTTGTGTATATGCAATTTGGGAATGTGACTCCTTGCTTTCTTCTGTTCCTGCAGGACCAAAGACTCGCAAAGTAACATTAAAGGTATCAAGGACAGCAGTAGACTGATGAGCAGAGGCTTGGAGGACATAATCATTCAGGTATTTTGGCATGGTGTGGATTCTCTAGCTTTTCCTTACATGATTGTTTGGAGCTGTGTGTTGTTCTGGAATATCATAGGGTGATGATAGGGTTTGTGTGATTTCTGGTGTGGTTTCTGTGTGATGTATACTTAGAGAGGTCTGTGTATGTCATTTGGTAGCTCTACATCACTATCGGTGGTGATGCAGGGGAATAAGGGTGGTGGTTCTTGTTCTGGTCTATTTTAGGCATTGGCAAAGGGAAAGGTTTTTTCATGGAAAGTTACATCCCTTGAGCTGAAGACATGTTTTGTCTCAAGATCCATCACCTTGTATGCTTTGTAGTCTGGCATGTATATGAGGAAGACACATTTTGAGGCTCTAGGGTCTAGTTTGGTCCTATTTGGAGTTTTGTTTAGTGCAAAACATAAACACCCAAAAGTCTTTAGGTGATCATAGGCTGGTCCCCTTTTATGTAATCTTTCGTATGGAGTCTTCCACTGTAGAGTCTTAGTTGGGATTCTGTTTAGAAGGTAGGTGGCTGTAAGAAGGGCTTCTCCCCAAAAGTGTTTAGGTAGGTTTGCTGTGAATAGCAAGGCTCTTGTTATTTGGAGTAGATGTTTATGTTTGGTTTCCACCACACTATTTTGTTGTGGGGTGTATGGACAACTTTTCTGGGGCATTATACCCGTTTCTGCAAAGTATCTTCTGCATTCATAATTTATGAATTCTTTCCCGTTATCAATTTGTACTCTCAGGACCCTTGTATCATATTGTTTCTCCAATGATTTGATAAATTGGGTTATGGTATGTTGGGTTTCATTTTTGTGTCGAAGTAAAAATGTCCAAGTAGCTCTAGAGTAATCATCTACAATGGTGAGGAAGAATTGTGATCCATTTGAGGTAGGGATCCGATAGGGCCCCCATAGATCCATGTGCAAGAGTTCAAAGGTTCTAATGGTCTTTATTTTGTGTTTGGGAAAGGGTTTTCTATGCTATTTTGCCATAGAACACACTTGGCAGTTAGACAAATCGTGAATAGAAAGCTTGATTTCATTGATATGTTGCATCTTTTCTCTAGAGACATGTCCTAATCTATTATGCCAAACATAAGAGGGAATAATAACACTAAAAGCAACATTTTTGGTTATGTAGAAGTCTAGGGAAGGACCTTTCAGGATCCCTGGAGGTAATAGGTTATCTGAGTTTAGCTCATACAATCCACTCCGAGCCTTGATAGCTGCTATGATGCTATTAGTCTGAAGGTCCTGCAAAAATAGATTATTAGACATGAAAATGGCAGCTACATCATTTTGTGTGGTGAGCTTATTGACTGAGGGGAGGTTCTTGAAAAAGTTTGGTATGTGTAAAATTTCATCGAGTGTGATTTTGTCACCGAAGGTGGCTTGGCATATGTGTTTTACTTCCTGTTGTGTGCCATCCGGGAGAGTAACAAGCTCATACAATCTGTTTACTTCATGATTATGACAAAAATTTAGGTTATTGATCATATGTGTTGATGCTCCTGAGTCAATCAACCATGTGCATGTATTTTCTGGAGTATGTGTATTAATGTAGCCATTACCTGCGAAATTTGCAAGACCTCCCAACTTTACCTCACTTGTGCCCTTTCCTTTAATTGCTTTGGATATTTCTTGCTGTATGAATGTGGCTAGACCTTGAGGGATTTGATCACTCCTGTTAGTGCACTCACTGTGTTCATTTTGTGTGTCTGCAGGGGAGTCACCAAATATGGCTAAATTGGCTCTGCTTTTCTGTCCAGTCAGCTCCCTATATAACTCAAGCACTCCATGGATTTTGAAACAAGTTTCTATGGTGTGCCCCGCCTTTCCACATTTTTCACAATGCTTGTCTTCTTTTCTTGTGTAGGTCTTCTTACTGTTGTTGTGGTTTTTGCCCCCTCTTTTTGTGTTAAGGTTGGGTTGTTTTGCCATCATAGCAACATTCATGTTGTTCTCATTACTTGCGTTTACTGTTCTTTGTCTTTCAACTATCTGCATCATGACATAAGCACTTTTCACCATGGGTAGAGGCTCCATAAACATGACTTGGTTCACAACATGTTCAGATTCTTCATTCAGGCCTATCAGAAATTGCACGAGTCTCTGTGTATTTTCTTTGATAGTGATTGCTTTCGCAGCATCACAAATGCAAGTGGGTATCGCGCTTAGGCTAGATAGATCATCCCAAAGTTTATTTAGCTTTGTGTAGTATGCTGAAATTGTGAGATTACCTTGTTTGAATTAACTGATCTCCCTCTCTATCTGGTATAACGGTGGACCATTGGCCTCCCCGAATCTCTCCCTCAACTCATCCCAAAGCTCATTGGCTGTAGAAAATGACAAGAAGGCGTCTCCCAACTCTTTGTTCATTGAGTTGAGGATCCAGGACTTGACCATGAAGTTTACCCTCTTCCATCTGGTGAGTAAAATTCTGTCCTCTGTTGGCTGAGTGCATGTTCCGTCGATAAAAGATAACTTATCTTTGGCACAGAGGGCTATTATCATTGCCTTGCTCCATGTTAGGTAGTTGTTCCCATTGAAGGAAGTAGTAACGAGGACTGCTCCAGGATTTTTTGTGTTAGTGATGGAATACTTCTCTAGGTCTATGAGATCAAAGGTGGTTGGATTCACTTTCAGCCACGGTCGACATTTTTGGTGGTAAGTTGGATAAGACCATACTCTCTGATACCGTGAAAAGGTGGAGTAAATTTCTTCTATTTATTTCATCACAAAATGAATATGTACAGTAGGGGTCTTCTTATACTAGAAAGGAGCAAAATTCTATTGGCTATTGTGCTGCTGTACCTATAATTGTATTTACAGCTGTGGGAATGGGACAAAAAATGCAAGGAAATAAAAGAACAGTGACTTGCATGGTGCGTGGTGTATCATTGAACAGTGTAAAGAGATTGTGTGCTACTGATGTAAGTGTGCGTAGGTGTAGGCTGTAAGTATAATGAGTTATGGGTCTTTTATGAACCCATGACCCGTTTGGTCCATGCCCATGAGATAAATCGACCCATTCTTTAACACCACTAAATCCAAGACCCACTACGTTCTTCTTTATGTTGACCTATGCTGATAGTTTCCGATTTAGTTGCATTTGTCCAATGGGAAAGTTTAAATTGTGAAAGGAATATTGAACTTCGGAATCTTAAGCCATGTGGTGGTTTGGTTTTCATGAAGCGAGTGACAATTGTATTAGGTTTGGAACTGTAGATCTTTCCAATGATTCACTGTTTTGGTTTCTCTTCACAGTTAAGTTCTTCTAATTTTGTATTGCATAGTCTAGGTAATTTCGTGTGAAAGATAATTTATAAAGTTGAGCTATTTGGCAATTTCTCACACTTGATTGATTGTGTATTTTCTAGAGAATTGATACATCTGGAACTGGCAGTTGCCAAAAGAAGAGCATCTTTGATTTCTCAGAGACTTAGATTGATGGATAATAATGTCGGAGCATTTGATTCCATTAGCAACGGAGAGATGGACAATGTTCCAAATGCCCTTGCCTCTTGCAAAATGTTCCTTCTTTCTGTTCTTTCAAAGAGTATTAGGCTTGGTTCCTTTTCCTTGAGATTGAGTTGATACATAATTGTTTTTAATCAGCCTTTTCTTGACGAAATTGGATTTTCAGTTTGACCATCAAAATTTTCTTTATTTAATTACAGATCAAGCAACTTAAAGATAACCTTTTTCTCCGTTTGCCTAGTAATTTGAATCTGAAATTCCTTGAACTTTTCAACTAGATGAGTTTTTAATGTAACAATTTTAGCACGTTAGCCAACATATAGGAAAGAACTGGTGAAGAATTTATTGAAAAAAAGAAGAGAACATAAACAAGATATGTTTATGATCTGTTTAGTCATCAAATCTGATGATGGATGACCAGAAATAGCTGCTCCTAGTTATTGTGTATTCTTTATCTTCAAGTTTTTTTTTCCCGACTATTTACAGTCAATTGAAATTTCTCTATCCCTTTCAACATTTTATTGACAATATATCATCTAATTGTAAATCTTACTATGTAGCACACTCTGATCATGAAAACCTTTTTTCTTCTTCTCCTTTACCTTTTAGTTTTTTCACTTATTTTCATTTCAGTAAAATTATGAGAAGTTAAGAATGCTAACTTCTTCATTATGGATTACTTTTTAGATGTTTTTCACTCATTGGCATTATGTTTGGTTGTTCAGGGACTTATCTTTTACATTATCATGCAGATTGAGACAAGATCTAGCAGCCAAACTCCTAGTGGGTCTGGTCCTGGTGTTAGGAACCGTTTGAAAGATGTAAGCAATGCTCTAACTACATCAAAAGAATTACTTAAAATCATCAACCATGTATGGGGTAATGAGGATCGCCCTTCATCAAGCTTGTCTCTTATCTCTGCCTTGCATGCTGAGCTTGAAAGAGCTTGCTTGCAGGTCAATCATCTTATCAATGAACGAAGATCAGATCAGACGGAGATTAACTATCTCACGAGGTGCTTTGCAGAAGAAAAGTCAGCATGGAGAAACAAAGAGCAAGAAGTAGTTGAGGGGGCTGTTGAATCAATTGCCGGAGAACATGAAGTAGAGAAAAAGCTAAGAAGATGGTTTGAGAGCTTGAACAAGAAGCTTGGGAAGGAATTAGCTGAAACTAAGGCAAAATTGTTAAAGACAGTGGAAGAACCTGAGAATGAGAAGAGAGCAAGAGTTGTGATTGAGCAAGTAGTTGATGAATTAGGCCCGGATATTGGTGAAGATAAAGCTGAAGTTGAAGAGATGAAGAGAAAATCTCTTTGAAGAGGTTGAAAAAGGAAGGGAGGTGATGCAATTGGCTGATGTGTTACGTGAAGAACGGGTCCAAATGAAACTATCTGAAGCTAGATATCAGCTTGAGGAAAGAAATGCTGCTGTTGATAAATTGAGAAGCCAACTCGAAGCTTTTCAGGGAACAAAAGGAACCAAAGTAAAAGGGCATGGTTCTTTTGATCATAGAATGATGAGGACATTACATCTTATCTAAATAAATCTGGTTTGATTTCTCAACAGAATGAAGCTATTCTGGAGGATAGAGAAGTAGAAGATGGGCTGAAGTGTGAGGAAGACTTGGCTGAAGTTGATGTTCATTCCATAGACTTCAATATGGATAATAATGGCAAGTGCTACAAGTGGATTTATCCTCTGGCCATGATCGTGATTCAGTGAAGACATCAATTGATCAAGAAATCAAAGGCAGGAACTCTACCTCTGGTATATTATCTAGGAGAACTACTTCTCTGCAGAGGAGCATATCCAAATGAAAGGCTCCCAAGTTTTGAAGATGGGCCAGACTGGGAAAATTTCGCTGAAGTTGATGGATCTGTGCAAGACAAAAGTTATGGTGATAAAAAATGCATGGGTATCAATCGGTTAAAGGTCTTAGGGACAATTTATTATGTAGCTGAAGAGTAGATTCTCCTCGAGGTAATGCAAGGTCTTCACGAGGTCCTAGTAGTGTAGCTCCAGAGAGATCTCCATTGGTGCCTGGAAGTAATTCAAAAACCAAGACTAGTAGATGACATAGATGAGGGGATTAATGTAAGAAAGTTCAAGTGGTGAGTTATTTTAAGGCAAGGGTAGTTAGTTCCGAAGATGTGGGCAGTGAAATGCTTCTCTAGCCATAGCTGAGTTAGTTGTACATGTACTAGTAGCTTTTAAATGTGGCCCTTGTTGTATTGCATTTTATTTTGCTCCCGCAGCCTAGCCCGTCTGAGCTACATTTCCTAAAAGCTGGAATGCCAACCAAGTCTATGAAAAACGAGTATTCTCGCTGCGTATTAAATCTCTGGTTTTTCAATATCACGGACAATCACTGTCAACTCATCTATTCTAAGGGTAGCCAACCATTACAAGAACAAATGACTGCTTTCGAACAAACACCTTTCATTCCATGTTCTGTTCTTTTGGCGAGAATCTTAAATCCATCTATTGGTAAAAGTTAACGATCCTTTTGGGTCCCACATGCATATATCTAGAAAAAAGTATATTGAGTGTAGACTGGACAGCAATAGGGGACCAGAGATACCTGAATTTTTATGCAATAAAGGAAAATTCCAACTGTCTTCATTTACTTGTGCCATGGACAATAGCAACAGGGGACTCGTCACCTGAATTTTAAAGCAATAAAAGAAAATTCCAACGTCTTCATTTACTTGTGCCAGGGCATTGTCCAAGCTGTACAAGACAACGGCAAAATTTTTACACCTCCGCTATCCCTAGAGCTAGACAAACTTAAGGTTATAGTATCTACATATGACTGCTGTAAAACAAGCCGTAGAAGTTCGGAAGTCCTAAATGTGTTCTATAGCGCAGTCACTGTGACAGCTCATCTGGAACTTCTCTTTTGATGCCATTGGCAACAAAGAAATCTGAACTAGATTCATTTACGGTCCAACTGAGATAGGTTGGTCCAACATTAGCCGCAACTTCACCTAATTCCGTCTTTGCTCGACCAATCTCTTCAAAGTCTATCATGGTGGTTGTGACACAATCAGTATTACATAAAGTATGCACCAGAATAAAAGAGAAATATTGCAGAAACACAGACCTTAAGCCTTTTTTTTAAAGGAGTACCAATCAAATAAAAGGAAAGGAAAAAAATAAACAAATGAATGCATACCAAGATCAGCTGATATTAGACATTCTCCATGGTAATTCGGTCCTGCCAAGATGGTTCCTGAAGGTGAAACAATTACACTACCACCACCCCATGCACTTGCTTCAAATAATTTGTCACCGTCTGATTCCTCAGATAGTGGAGGATAATCTTTCCTTGGGCAAAATTGGTTTGCAGAAAGAACAAAGCAGCTACCTTCTACAGCAATATGGGTCATGGACGCATTCCATACTTCACTTGCATCAAGTGTGGGCGCACAATATATCTCAACACCTAAATCATAGGTTAAAGAGGACATAATTGTAGAACAATAATATGCAAGAGATCTTGAACAGAGAGGAATTGAGTTTAACTTAATTATATCCATATTAACAAAAAAGGAACTTTATTAGAAATTAATAAAAAAGAGGGCACCTTGATCATATAAATCGGTTCTCAGCTGTGGTGATCTATTGTCCCAACAAATGAGACCACCTACCCTCCCAATTGATGTCTTATACACCGACAATGATGACTTCTCTCCTGAATTCCTCGGCATTAGCTTGCGCTGCAGTCCAAGATCTTTTCCCATGGAATCAAAAAATAGAGCTGTGCTATAAAGACATGATCCACCTCTCTCCACCACTCCGATTACTAAATGGACTTTATATTTTCCAGCAAGTTTTGCAAGCCTGTCAAATTCAGGACCTGATAGACACCCACATAGCAACACATCAAAGAAGAAACATTATAGTGAAACACTTGGTTCTAACAAGAATCATGAGTAGTTTACTATAAATTATACATTCAGGGACTGGAATAAAATCCACAGAGACTCACCAGGAACATTGATAGCTGAATCACAATACTTCTGAAAATCATCATTGGAATGACTTGCTATTACACCATTTGGATAACCACCAACAAAAGCTTCTGGAAATACAACCAACTGTGATCCATATGCAGCTGCACCAGTAATTAGCCTCTCCACCTTATCTGATTGGAAAGCACACATCAAGTGCTGTTAATAGTAACAGATAATCTAGTTTCTATTATTGCATGCAAGCGATATCTTCTTGCATCCTAAAACCGATAAGGACATGAGTACAGGTTTTCGATAGCAACTCACGTATCTGTTATGTGCTATAGAGTTAGCATTTTAGTAAACAGATAGCAAACAAGCTCCGTGCATTCTTCCAGTAGCTATACATAAGAAGGGCTATTGAAGAGCTTACGCTAATAATTTATCAACAAATCAAATCCTTAAAACCCCCATTATAGAACCTGGTACCTAAAGTTGCCGGATTATCAAAGAAGACAGTCGAGGCCTGGACAACCGTCGCTCTAACAACATGCCTCACACCGTGACCAACAACCGGAAGATGAGTCCCGAATTTCTCTAAGAGTGAATCCCCCGTGAAAAGGGATCTTGGAACAGAATCTTTGGCGTTGACAAAATGGGGTTTATCCGTGACGAGGTCGGGCCGGATCTGCTGGAGGACCCAAAGCATGGTATCGCCAACGGACAGAAGACCCACTTCATTCTTCAAGTGTTCAAGGGCGGAGCACAAGGCGGTAGAAACTCGGAGCAGTTTGAATTTGCTATCAACTCTCGTTGGACGACGCGGTTTCCGCTTGGAAGTGGACTTCGACCTTGGATGCGACGGTTTGAATCCCGGCGGGCGACCTCGTTTTCGCTTTATATTGACCTGTTGCCCTGACGCCACATTGTCGGAGGATGGTTGTGTTTCTGCTGCGACCTCCATAGTATTAAAGGGCAAAGCTTCTTGTGTCACACTCACACTCTGTCTAGGAAAGACGCTTTGTCCAGATTTGGTCAAAACTGTTTTGTACTGCATAGACCTCAGTCAAATTGCAAGTTACGAGTGGCAGCTACAACGGAGTGCACTTCCAAAGTCTAATCCTTCCTACTCCCACATCGACGTGCCATATTCTATATTATCTGTAATTCTTAAGACGGATTATGTGTGATTTGCTTCCACAATTGCATTGATTTGCTTGGCAACAAGTAGTCTGGGAACACTAATTAGAAATTAAGAAAATGTCAATCAAAAGCTAATTAACCTACAACTACAAAATAAATGCAACATCATCAAACTGTTTGCTATATCTTTCTTTGTATTGCATTGCATTTTTGTCACACTCAAATTGAACATGTAAATTATTGAAGAGTATCCAAGTAAGATATGGCAACTGCTCCAATGGGCAGGACATCCTCGTCAAGGAATGCAGTTGTTTGTGCTCCTCTAGATTTTGTCACCACGAAGAAGACTGCAGCTCAAGTCCTCTGCTCCCATGACAATTGGGATAAAATGTACGGATTCTCCAACCAAAGTTTCTCGCACTCTTGTACATGCCTTCATCATTTACATGAAGCAGTGCATTAGTGAACAACAGGTCCTTGGATCTCTAAAACCTCTTGGAAGCAGGAAGAAATTTATACATCAATCTCATTGACTGATTCATGATTACCTCTTTTATCCTTTGCTGAATGTAAGAGGGACCTTCAGTCGCTCGTGCTCCTCAAAGTACCTCTAAACTTCGCTGTTTCAGGGATTACGATTATTTTCCTTGCCAGCTTCAATAAACCCAGCTGACACCACCCATGCAATCATGAAACGGACAAATTTTGAGGTCAGTTACACCTTCAGTTCAAGGACATCACAGAGAAAATTTCCTACGAAGATCACGAACATTACGTTTTTGTGGGCACTAGCAGAAAATAGTAGACAGTTTGTATGAAAATTGATTGAGAGTATTGTTTATGAAAATGAAATACTACTGCTAATGAAAAACCTTTTGTATTAATAGAATTGGTGTTTTAATAACTTGTTAGTACATCAATCCTATTTATAATAGTTAAATAAAACTTCAGGAGGTAAAATGCTGGACTTTGTAATGATTTTACTAGAGTTTTAATGGGTTGATCATACTTATCTTGGAATAGTAGCAGAATTTGCACATAGGAGCGAGGAATAGGCTTGAGGATTTGCCCTTTTGAAGAAACGGACAAATCGTCAGCTTTTCTTTCTTCTTATGGCGCTTTCCGTCAATTTCTTCAATGAGGACAATACCCCAGTAATTGTCACTTGCGTCTGTTTGCAAGTATGGTTTACACATAAATAGATCTACATCTTAGACAAAATGTCCACGATGATGATTAATAGACTAGTTCTCTATCAGGTTTAAAATAATGGATCAGATTACACATAAATAGATCTACATCTAAGATAAAATGTCCACGATAATGATTAACAGATTAGTTCTCTATCAGGTTTAAAATAATGGACCAGTGGTCCATTTTTACCTTCTCAGTGAGAGAATTTTAGGTGTATAAAAGGATATTTTAAGAAATTATAAGAAGTCTTTTAAGAAATAAAAAAACTTCTAATATATAAAAATCCACTTTGAGAACATAAAGATGCTTTCTAGGAAGTTACAAGTTAGTTTATTCTTTCAATAATCCTTCTTAATTTATAATTTTTAAATGGTCTTTAAAATTGTTAAACTTGTCTTTGCCCTTGACTTTTATAAGAGCATTAGTTGGCTGATTTTAAGTGACGACATTTTCTTATTCAAAATTTCTTTTGATTTATAAGGTCACGAATAAAATAATGTTACAATCCAATGTGTCTAGTCATACTATAACAAATTGCTCTTCGTCATTGTAATTAGGGGTGTTCATGGTAGGGTAACCTGACCCGTTCATAAGTATCCTGAACCTGAACCTGAATGTCAGGTTTAGCAATTTCACGAACCTGAACCTGAACCTGAACTTAAAGAACCTATAGGATCGGTTAACCTATTTTCAGGTTCGGTTCTCAGAGTAACCAGAACCTGTTCATATCAATATATATGATAAAAAATTATTAAAACAATTGGTGAAAACAAATACAAATTATTCATAAAAGTATGAATATAAAATCTATCAAAGATTGATCCAATATATTAAACCTGAGCAAAGTAAAAATAAATCAAACAATGTCTTATAAA
>JANVCQ010000005.1:41223769-41239177 GCA_025531925.1 Erythroxylum plowmanianum | reverse complement strand
CACAAGTGCTATCAATCTATCAAAGAATCCAATACAACACTCAAGGGCAAAGCATATTGAAGTTAGACATCATTTTAAACGAGACTATGTACAGAGAAGAATCATCAGTCTACAATTTGTTGAGATGAATCAACAATGAGCGAATATCTTCAATAAACCTTTGTGTGAAGATAGATTCAAGGAAATCAAATGAAACTTGAATATGGTAATGCTAAATGATCACTCGTCTGACACATCATGACCCAGACGATTCATACAAGAAGAAGATAAAAAGTCGTAAGTTTTCAAGTAAATAGTAATGGTAAGTTATGAATGGTAACTTTTCAAGAGTAGGTATAAGAAGCAAATCTTCTCAAGATTCTAAAATAACTTCTACTCTAGAATTTTCTTGAAACACTTTGAAACCAACTTGTTTAATGCTCTCAACCAGTACGACTCGATACTCTGTTCTAAGCTTCAAGTTCTTTTCATCTCATATTCTTACTTTTAGAGAATAACATCGCTACTTTGAGTGAATACTTTTGTGTGTTTAGTTTTTATTTGTTACAGATCACAAATGGAACAATCACTTATCTATGGGCGACACGTTAATTTCAAATCATTGAAGGAAAATTAGATGGACATTGAACCAGAGATTGAAGCAGTTGGTTGGAAAAACTTCTTTAAGATTCGTGAAAAGCTCTATTTGAATGAGATATATGAGTTTTGGAAGAATGCAAAGGTGGTGGATGACACCTTAGTATCAATGGTAGATGGATTGTCGGTTATCGTGATGCAAGATACTATTGAAAGGGTCAGTGGATGTCCTAATATTGGAGTAAAGCTATTTAACAATACAAAATGGATTACTCAAGGTCGTGTAGATAGAATGCACATCAATCGACAATTCTATGGAAATAGTGATCCAGAAGTCTAGAAGGCGGCAACCCTTATTTCGAAGGCTAGGGTTCTACATTCACTGCTTCTTCACTGTGTTCTACCAAGATTAGGCTCGAAGGATGCTATGACAATAAACGATGAACATTGTCTATATCACCTATTGAATCATCAACCCATTAATCTTTCGTACTTGATTTTGAAGTACATGATGAAGTCAAAGGAAGATTCTAGCTCTTTATCGTATGGAATGTTGTTGACAATGATTTTTAGAGAATCAGGAATTTTCATGATAAAGGTAACAGGGTAAAGATGGATGTGAAGAGCATTATTAATGCCACAACTATTCACAGAATGGGGATAAAGTTTGATGATGAGGCGGATAAAGGTTCTACACCTAAAGCAAGGTCTGAGGGGGAGCTAATAGTAAGACAGGGCAGAAGTGAACGTGGTACGTCTGCAAGAAAAATAAAACCTTAATCAACAGGAAAAACATCCATAAAAAAAAGACTGAGAAATCATCTGATGAACTAATACAATCTAAGACGATTCTACAAAAAGAGGAAAGTTGGGTTCAACAATCATCACAACAAGTGTCATTGAAGAGAAAGGCGGAGACACTTCAATCAAAAAAATCCAAACAGTCAAGAAGGTCACCAAGACTATTGACCTTAGGATAATAAGAACAGAAGAAAAGGAAATCTCTAATTCTTGATGGAGATTTTGAAAAGCAGGAGAAAAGACAACAACCTACCGATCAATTGTCTCTAGCCAATTAGAAAAATTATCTAGAGAGACAGAAATTAAAAAGGAAGTTAGTATTTAAGGGGAAGAAGCCTCAACTACAACTTTCATCTAAACCAATAGAAGAACAAAAGAAGGTGAAGCCTAGATAGAAAAAGGTTTCTTCATCTGATATTCAATAGAAGGTGAAAATAGTTAAACACCAATTGGAACCTTATAATCCTTCTTAACCAATCAACAAAAAGGATTTGAGAATGAAGATTATAGAAGAACTAGTACCTGTTCGCAGTAGAAGCTCAATTATTATTAGAGAACCTTCGAAAAAGTCAGTCAAGGTACTAGTCAAACCGATACCGATTAATACTCAAACAATACATCTTCCAAGTTATGAAGAACGAAGATTATATGGTATTCTACGAGATGAGAAGGCAGAACCATATCTATTGAAGATTTCAAAGGTTCGGTATACAATCTATCTTATTACGAGCAGAACATCGATAAAAATTATGCCAAATATTCAACCAAGATGTTCAACCCTTGTGAGAAATGAAGAAAAAGGGAAAAAGAAGATGTTTCCTGAAGAAAATAAAGATGATCTTACAAAAGAGCATATTCAAGTAGCTATGAAGAACATAGATAATGTATGTAATGTAGCTCAACCTGGAGGTAGCTATGTTTCACACTACATTTTAAAAGCATTAGGAAGTAATTTTAGAGTTTCAACCACAGATGAAAACTTCAAGGTAGTTGGCAAAGTGAAAGAAGGACAGTATAGAAGTATCATGGTTGAAGGTATCAATTTCAACTTAGAAACCTTTATGCATTTAGTCATGCATTTCAAAACTTTAGGTCTCATACCTTCAGTCAAGGATGTGTACACCTTCTTGGGCAACCAATTTTGAAACAACCTAGACCTGATGATCTTGATCTCCCAAAAGGAAAACAACCCTTCAGTCTACCCTCTATCAAAATTATAGAGTTAGACATTTTACCTTCAGAACTATCTGTTACTGAAAACCCTCATCCAGTTAGTGAAATACAACAAGATCCTACTGATAATCCAGAGTTCTTGAAGCATTTCATAAATTAGACAAAAACAAGTCACAGTCAAAAGAAAGTTCAGGAAGCAATAGCAAAAGAAATTAAGGAAGTTCATACTAAGGTTGATGAACTAGCTGACTCAGTAGGTGATCTTCATGAGAAAGTAACACTACTATAGGTTACTATTGAACAAGACCTCAAGACGATCCACACTGACATGCAACGTATGTTTTTTGAAGTTTTGAAGCGTCTACAATGAGCAATCTTTTTGATTAATAACAAATAGGGGGAGAAGGAAGAAAAGAGGAGAACAATAAGAGAAGATAGAAAGTAGATAGAAGCATTGTATATATCTTGTATGCAATTCTTTTCTTACATTTTTTTGCTTTATTATTCGTCAGAATACTATTCATCTATTCGTCTATAAATATCATCTTATCTTCTAAAATTATGATTATTTGTTATCATTAAAAAGGGGGAGATTGTTAAGTCAAGAGGACTTCACTTCTTTTAATTTTGATGACAATCAAATAATAATAATCTTAGAAATGTCTGAATTATTTTGATAAGTTTGTTAAGTGTGCAGAAAAATGTTAGTAACACTTAGACAACTCAGAAAGTATGTGGTCAATACCAGACGAAAGCGCTATACCAGATGAAAGCGCTACACCAGACAAAGCACTACACAAGACGAAAACACAACACCAAACGAAACACTACACAAGATGAAAGCGCTACACCAAACGAAAGCCCAGCACCAAACGAAAACACAATACCAAACGAAGTGCTACAGCAAATGAAACGCAACAACAAAAGAAGCGCGACAATAGAAGAAACGATATAATAGACGAAGTGGAATAACAGACGAAACATAATAACAGAAGAAGCATTATTCCAGACTCTACAAAAGGAAGATATGTTAGAATGTCAGACAATTAGTTAGTTGGAGTTAGTTACAGGACTCAACTAATAATCGTTTCTAGAAGATTCAAGAATTAGTTTTCAAGAAGACTATTGGAGACTTAGGCTATAAATACTAACTCTAGTCAAATACTAAGATACCATTTTTTTACATGTTTACATTAGCAAATATTCTGTATACAAAGTGCGAAAGAAGTGAGCAAATACATCTGTAACTTAAGGCTCAAAAATACTTTTCTAAGAGAGAGAAAGGAAGGCTAGAGCCTGGAAAGGCTAATACAACTGATAAAGAATACTTTGTGAGAGAGACCTGAAGAGGCTCTACAAATGTAGAAAGAATACTTATAAAGTTGAAGAGTATAGTGAAATCTCATACTAGCTCTAAGGACTGGACGTAGTCCAAGGTTTGGGATAAACTAGTATAAAATCGCAGTGTCTATTCTCTAACCCTTACTTTTAATTTTCTTGTTATTAAATGAAGTAGATAATATTACTTGCGATTGCATTGCTTAACAACTTTAGCAAAGTGTTTTAGTAATCATTTGAATTTTCGTAAAGAAATTCAAGAAGTCTTGAAAGATTAATATTTTTGAAAAGATTACACAATTCAACCCCCCTTCTTGTGTAGTTTACATATCATATCGGATTTCTATATTAACTAGTGATTTACTTCAATACACTTCATATATTCTCGTATGTTATGACTCATATGACTTCATTTACCAGTTTAATTCCTAACTATAGAAATGGACTATTATAATTCTATCCCTCTTGAGAAATTTCATCCTTAAAATTCTTACCTGATCGATCCAATAGGTGGGGTGTACTGTTTCTTCATGTTCTCCTCAGTCTCCCATTTGACTTCTTCTCTTGAATGGTTCCTCTAAAGAACTTTAACTAATGAGATCTCTTAGTTTCTTAACTGTTTAGTCTAATAGCCCACTATTTTAACAGTTCCTCCATATAACTCAAATTACTTGCAATCTCAATTTATTGTGCCAGCAATTTATATGTCAGATCTAATTGATATCCCCTAAGTATAGTAACATGAAACACATTATGAATATGAGACATCATAGTTGGTAATGGTAACTTATAGGCCAATGGTCATATTCTCTCAGTGATCTCATATAGACCAATGTATCTAGGGCTTAATTTACCCTTTTTACGAAATCTCAACACTCCTCACCAAGGTAATACTCTCAAAAACACTTTATCTCCCATTTGGTATTCCATGTCCCTATGGTGATGATCTACATAACTCTTCTGCTTATCTTGAGCCATCTTAATTTTACTGCAAATTAGTTTAACCTTATCGACAATATCTTGAATCAGCTCTGGGCCTTCAACAACCTCAGGCCCTCTTCATCCTAATACAAGGGTGATCAACACTTTCTACCATGTAAGGCTTTATACGAAGCCATACCAATACTATTGTGGTAATGATTATTGTAGGCAAATTCAATGAGAGTTACATATTGATCCTATACTCCATAGAAATCCAAAATAGAAGCTTCAAGCATATCTTCAACATACCTAATAGTCCTTTCACTCTATCCATCTATCTGAGGATGAAATCTTGTATTGAAATTTAACTTTGTGCCTAATGTCATTTATAAAGTACCCCAAAATGTAGACATAAATCTGGGATGTCGGTCTGATACAATAGACACTGGGACTCCATGTAACCTTACTATCTCATTGACGTATCTCTGGGCTAGTTGATCTAATGTATTGTTCTCCCTCACAGGTAAGAAATGGGCTGACTTTGTCAATCTATCAACAATGACCCATATGGCATCATGTTACCTCGATGTCCACGATAAACCCATGATGAAATCGATTATGATCCTCTCTTATTTCCACTCCGGAATAGGTAATGATTGTAACAATCTAACTGGAGCCTGATGCTCAACCTTAATCTACTAGCATTTCAAACATTTAACTATATACTCCACCACTTGTTTCTTCATCCCTGGCCACCAAAAATGTTTTTTTAGCATATTATACATCTTGGTAGTACCAGGATGTATAACATACGTCACTATATGTGCTTCCTCCAAAATTTTCTTTCTCAAATCATCCACTTCCGACACACACAATCTTTGCTTTAACTATAATGTATTATCTCTCAACTCAATTCCAAAATTCAGGTCCTGCATCAACCTCTCAATAAGCTTCATAAATTTTGGATCCTTGCTTTGAGCCCTTCTAATTCTCTCATGCAATACTGATCTATGCTTTAATGTAGTTATTAACGCATCATTATACTCAAAATTCAACTCAACATTCAATGCTCTCAGTTGTACTAGGTGTGGTAACCTCAATATCTGAATATGTGCCATACTGTTATTGGATTTCCTACTTAATGCATCAACTACAACATTAACTTTACCAAGATGATACTCAATCACGTAGTCATACTCTTTAAGCATCTCAATCCACCTCCTTTGTCTCATGTTCAGCTCCTTCTAGCTCAGCAAATATTTCAAACTTTTATGATCTGTAAATATCTGAAATGTTTCACCATACAGATAATGTCTCCAAATCTTCAAAGCAAACACTACTGCAGCTAACTCTAGATCATGAACTGGATAGCAAAATTCATGAGAGCTTAATTGTCTCAAAGCATATGCAATCACTGTACTATACTGCATCAAAACACACCCTAATCCTTGGTGAAAGGCATCACTATATACTACATATCCTCCAGAACTCGATGGAATAGCTAAAATCAATGTCGTAGTCAACCGATGTTTAATTCCTCAAAACTTCTCTAACATTCATCACTCCATCAAAAAGATACTTTCTTTTTCAGAAGCTTTGTCAAAGGGGTTGAAACAAAAAAAAAACTCCTCAACAAACATTCTGTGATAACCAGCTAATTTGAGGAAATTCTAAATCTCAAATGCATTTATCTAGGCTTCCTACTTCATCACTGCTTCAACTTTCTTTGGGTCTACCTGAATGCCTTTTCCTGATATTATATGGCCTAAGAATACAGTTGAGTCAAAATTCACACCCACTGAACTTGGCATACAATTGCTTCTCCCTCAAATCTATAGAACTAACCTCAAGTGCTTAGAATGTTCCTTTCTGCTCTTCTAATACACCAAAATATCATCAATAAACACAGTTACAAAGTGATCTAGGTAAGGTCAAAATACCTTGTCCATCAATGTCATAAAGGCTACCGAATCATTCGTCAATCCAAAAGGCATCATAAAAAACTCAAAATGCCCTTATATAATTTGGAATGCACTTTTTGGTATGTTAGCCTCTACTATCTTCAGCTGATAGTACCTTGATCTCATATATAATTTGGGGAACACTTGAGCTCCTTGTAGTTGATTAAGTAAATCATCTATTCTCGATAATGGGTACTTATTTTTCACTGTCACTCTATTTAGTTGTCTATAATTAATACATAATCTCAAGGTTCCATCTTTCTTCTTCACAAACAAACTGGAGCTCCCAAAGGTGATAAACTGGGTCTAATAAAACCCTTATCCAACAACTCCTATAATTGAATCTTGAGTTCTTTATATTCTACAGGTGTCATCCTATATGGAGGAGTTGATATAGGAATAGTACCTGGAACCAAATCGACAATTAACTTTGTCTCCCTATCTAGAGGTGGTCTCGATAATTCAGTAGGAAACATATCCAAACATTCCCTGACAATGAGAATATCCTAAACTATCTGCTCGATTTAGGTATCAGTCACATAGGCTAAGTAAGCCTCACATCCACTTCGGATCAATCTCAAGACATTCATCGAAGAAATCAACCTGGATGGCACTGCTTGAGTAACACCTCAAAATATTACTCTCGAATGATTAAGAGATTCAATAATTACCTCCTTAGTGTAGCATTTCATGATATCCCTATGTGTCGTGAGCCAATACATATCTAGAATAAAGTCTATTTCTCTTAACTGCAATACTATCAGGTCGACTTTTAACTCAACCTGATCAACTTGAATAACACACTTTTTATAAATCTCCCTAATTGTGGTAATACTACTTACTGGAGGACTCACCTCTAATCCACATTTCAATATCTTTTTTTCACAGGGCAATTAGCCTCAAAATTAAAGACATATAACACACATGCTATAACATCTGGGAAGTCCTGAGCCTCCTGTCTGGTGATGACTTAGATCCTAGCTTGGGACTGCAGCTGGTTACTCTGCGTCTTAGTCTTGGCACTAGGACCAACGAAACTTGCTCTACCTCTACCTTTGCCTCTCTATCCTTCTCCACTCATTCTACTATGCTGAATAGTCGCTTCGATCACTAATCCTCCTCTCATTCTAGATTGAGCTCCTACAACGTAAGACAATCTCTTATTTGATGTTTAAAAGAGCCACAACACAAACAAGCTCTTGATATCTTCTAGCATATCCCACCATGACTTTTCCCCCAATGTTCACAACTGGGGTTTTGTTATGCCTGTCTGCCATATGACTGTCCTCCTAAAGCCAGCCTTCTAGCACCAGAATAAACAAAACCACCTCTCGACCTAAGCCCTAACTATCTCGATCTTTGTTGTGATCGTGACGGTCTACTCTTGCGTTTACTAAACCTTATACCATAATCAACTTAAAATTCACCAAGCCTCTTCATTATGAACTCTTGGTTGTATTCTCCTTGCTTATCTTTTAATAACTATTCGATTTTAATCGAAGCAGCTCTTAGCTTGGTGAAGCTACTTAAATTAGTAATTGTTAGCCTTATCCTGATCTCCATGATCAACCCATCTTCAAGTTACCTACACTTGTCTTCTTTAGTCAGGACCAAAGCCATAGCAAGCCTTAATAAGTCATTAAACCGCACTTCATAGTCTGTTATAGTGAGACTTCCCTATTTCAAATCTAAGAACTCCTTTATCTTTCTATCTAAGTGAATCTTTGGCATGTAATTCTCTTTGAAGACCCAAAAAAAGTCTTCTCATGTCAGTCTATAGGGTCAGACCAAGCTACTAGAAATGGTCTTCCACCATTGGTAGGTCAGACCCTGAAGTAGTGAGACTGCATAGTCAAACCTCTCGTTAGATTCACAGTCCATATGGTCAAATATCCTCATTGTCCTCTCTAACCAACCTTCTAACTCAGCATGGTCTGTACTTCCATAGAAGTCCACATCCCCCTACTTCCTAAGTTTATCATACCTCCTTTCTCTCCTCTCAAGTACTCTCTGATGCATTGGTTTAAATTGGGGCATAGGAGACTCTCCGAAACCCCACACAAGCTTTCTCTCACTGCTATGTTCATCCTTTCTCTCTTTACTGTGTTTTTATCTTTTCAGCTGTTCACAACTTCACAACACTCAGTAAACTCAGATTTAATTCCAAATACACTTACTGCTATCTTCATACATTCATAACCTTAAGTCCTCATCTAAGTCATTAGTCTATGCATTCACCAAGACTACACTGCATAAACTTCACATGTATGTATATATATATTTACATCGTAAATATCATTAGAGTTACTTATTTAATTCAACAATTTTGTCAATAGAGAGAGTGAATAAATGACACCAAAATAACAACTTGGTGCTCGGTGTTTTGATAAAAGCTAACTTCAGTGAATAACAACGAGAGAGAGCTGTAGAAGAACCTTCCATCTAAAACACGTAAACGTGTTCTCTTGCATGTAACACCTTTGTCACTAACTCATTAATCCACGTGTAAGTATCACACGTCTCCACATGTCACCATGCATGTGAGCCATTTGTCAATATTTAATCAGTCCATGTGTCACACCATAATTGGTCTATATTTCAATATTTTTCCTAGTCTAAAAACACTCTAAAAATTAACCAAAAATTCTGAAACAATACTTATAGTCCCCAACTAAAATTTTACCAAACATAATTCACAATTCACTTTTTAATTGCATTAATTAGTCAATTACACCCAAAAAATGTCAATGAATATATGAACAACTATTTTAAAAGACAACAATAAATATTCACATGTATGTGAATATATAATAATGCATGAGCATGCAATGCACTTTTAATTTCTCACAGTACACTCAATTCACAATTCTAGGGTCCCTGAACATAGGATGTTACAATTCTCCCCTCCTTAAAAAATTTCGTCCTCAAAATTCTTACCTAATTGATGATACAAGTGGGGACATTGCTATTTCATATGCTTTTCAGTTTCCCTTGTTACTTCGTCACTTAAATAATTTCTTCCACTTGACTATAGTCAATGGGATCATTCGATTTTTTAGTCACTTATTTAGATATCATACTATCTTAACTATTTCCTCAATAAGGTCATACTATCTCATGCTAAATTCGATTTCTTCTTTCCTCAAATGATTTTCTCAATTTATTCAATTTCCACTATTTTCATACTAGCTCATTCTAATATCTGTTCACTCATATTAGTTTCTTCACATATTTCAATTTATTTCTAGCCTTAACTTTTTGAATTGATAACACATTCACCAAATGAAAATTTATCTCCTGAACATATTTACATATAATATAGTGTGAACTTAAGTTCTCCTCACAGTAACAATAGTGTTACCTGAAATTCCAGAATCCAATCACCTACATGTACTCTCTGTAGCATATTCAACCTATTGTACTTAAGTTTCCATTAGAAATGGGACTCCAATATTCGCTCTAAATTAATTCCTTATTATTTTTTGATTCGTTTCTTCATTGATCAATCTTAAAGTAAACCATTTGGTCTACTTAATTGAATTCAGTGAAATTCTTCTTCAAAAGTAGATTTCTTACTAACACATCTATACTATTCATGTTATCTTTATTAGTCAACTGCTTTCATCCTAGTTTATTAGTCCTTCTTAATACCTGAAGAAGCTCAATTTCTATACCCTCAAGATCATTTCATCTTATCTGAAGATGAAGTTATGACAATTATCCAATTACTATCATTCCTTAATGATACTTGGATTCTAATTAGTGCTAAACAACATTTCCATTTTTATGTCTGCCATGATCGAGGTGAAAAGGTTCATGATCATGATTCATTTTACTTGAATTTATCATCTATAGTAACCTCATTAATGATCTCAGTCTATCCCTAATTGATCATTGTAAGCACTTTCATGTATTATTCTAAACCATCTTTACATGGGAATTATAACTAACAATTATTTAACAAGTTATAGATTATTACCTACATCATTTCCATATATATAATACATATTTGCTCATTATTCTCACTTGTCATGGTGATCCCATTTCAGATATATACTCATAATACCAAATCAACTTAATGTTAATAGCTTTTACATATGTCACTATGATTATCTTACCTTCCAATTACCATCATATCGTCAAACATATGTATGTTTGCAATCAGTTTAAAATTTTAGATGCATAATTCTCTTGAAATTCTGATCTCAATTCCACATAGCACATTTACCAATAATCATTTCAAGTCCAAGTTCAACCTCTCCAGGTCATAGATTTTTTTTTCTTTTAACTTGGCTTGTACACTTTAAAACTCATCACTCATATCTATATCACTACTTCCCTTAATCAATCCCTAACAATACATTCATATCTATTTCACATTCAAGGATACATCACCACAGTATAATATTGATGTCGTATACCATAATACATCCACTGATACAAATGCATTGAATCTTTATCTGTCATATCTAACCATATACTATTTCTCATTTTTTATCACATTCTGACATATCATCATTCTTCTCATTATTTCTATCAGCTCAAACTTTAACAAATACTCGTGCGTCTGACCCATGTAAATGTGACCCAGACTAGGGATCAGATGCTACCGCCTGCTATGACATATCTAAAATGCATGTAACTTGACACATTTTTTGATAAACGCCCATGTAAGATACTAAATATGGGCTTTGATATCAAAATGTAGCATCCCACTCTCACAGGACATGTACTTGACATCTTGAGTGATATCCGAGTATGAATCTCACAAGAGCAGCATGCTAAAATAGTCGGTAAATCAAACTCATTACTTTCAGTTTAAAACAACCCATAAAATGCAAAAAAAATAATATCAAATTCGACCCAATTTTTATTTATAAACATTTTCAGTCACAATAATTACAATCACTATTTAACTCATCAGAGTTTTAGTAAACACTTGGGCCCATTACAAAAATGAAACACTTGTAGTCACAATAACATTACATTGCAAGATCATTTTTATAGACATTGAATAACACCTAAGACTACACTTTTAATATAACATAACCAAAATACATACACAGGCACACACTGATCCCGACCTGGAACTCTTACTCGGAGCCTCTCTGGAGTCCTTTACTAAACCCTAAAAGCCACGTTACAATTTTTAATGAGTTTTGCAAACTCAATTCACTCATATAACAAAACTCAATCATTATATAATCACACAGTTCATATAGTCAATTATTTCATTACAACTTTGCAAATCATTCAATGAATTCCGATTATATATGAATGCTATATGTATGAGACTCACATTCTTTTTATAGTATTGTGATCGAGTGCCTTTCAGATATAGATATTAGCCCATAGGGATCAGTTAGAAGCAGTAATCACGAAGCATAGCTCTACGTGTAGAAATAATAATCATAGAGCAAAGCTCTATGTGTAAGCGCCTTCATGCTGACTACTCTGATCATAACACCTTTATATTACTTGAATTGAAATGATATGCATGTCACAATTTAGTCATCAATTCAATCACTTTCACTTGCATGTATTATCACAGTATAGCAGTCTCAATATCAACAGTCATCAGATTAGGTCCGACATTCAACTTTTCAGTTGAGAATTAGAATATTCAATTAGGAGTCTCATTCACATATAAGTAGCACTCTCAATATTGTTTGCATGCATGAAACGCCTTAGACATATATTATCCAATATTCAGTACACAATCAGTCAATGTAGTTCAGTAATATATTAATACAATTCAGTAACATATAGAATAGAACAAATAAAGTGAGACCATCTTAGGTTACTCATAGTTGCTCCTTTAAGCCTATTGCCTTGACATTCCGGCAATATCTGGAAGCAGTTGCTCTAGTCGCTCATCTATATGTAATAAAAACAATTTCATATTACTAAAGCACTTATGTAATAGAATAAACACATTTATCAATGTTTCATGTATCATGCATATTCAATGATAAATTCTCGGGTATATTTTTGTATTACAATGATGTACATATCACTTATACTACAATTGTATCGAAATTCAATCACTCATTCTCCATTTCAACTATTTTTGAAAACATTCCATTCTGGTCAACAATATATGATCAATAAGATCTAGAAAATGAGGGATTTAAGTAATACTTCCTGCTAAACAAGTGTTCTTCTGTGTCTTAGGTCTCTAATGACACTAAGATCATTTAATTTGGTTCAATATACTAAAAGTTATACTCCAAATACATAAGCCTATTGTTAAGCTATAACAAAACTCTTACTTCAACTTCAGAATAGATTTTGGAATTCTAAAATCAGAATTACAATTTGACTTCTTCATGAAAATTGTATCTTTATGTCTCTAGTTTCATTTAATTAATAATCACCTTATTTGGAGCTCTATAGATAAAGATATAATCAAAATACCGAAGTATGTTCAGTAAAATATTCCAGTTCATACTATTCCAATAGATTCCCTCATTTTCATTCATTCAATCTTTTTCAAATCAATTCAGAAGGCTACCACTGTTTATGGAGAGGTAGAAAAATGTGTTAGAAATCTATTAGTTCAAGAATCAAGTCATTTAGATATCGGGTGAAAACGTTATAACAAAAAGAGCAAAGGAAGTTCAGAAACAAATTGTTTGGAACAAGCGCAAGATCGCGAGTTTCACTAGCAGGTCACGATCGTGGTTCTACATGATTGTGACTTCCATTCTTCTTCAAAGATGTCACAATCATGCTGAAGCACGACCGCGACTCATGACTTGCTTCCTACACTAACAACTTCCTCATTTTCTTCCATTTATTTCTAGATTTTCCATTTTTTAAACTTTCCAACTAATACATCTATGCAGGAATCATCTTTTCTATGTCCAATACAACTCAAAACAAGTCATATGCAAGCTAACCGAAACCTCACACAAGCTTTCTCTCACTACTATGTTCATCCTTTCTCTCTCAACTGTGTTTTTATCTTTTCAGCAGTTGACAACTTAACAACACTCAGTAATTTCAGATTTCATTCCAGATACACTTGCTACTATCTTCATACATTCACAACCTCAAGTCCTCATCTAAGTCATTTAGTCTATGTATTCACCGAGACTACACTACGTAAACTTCACATATATGTATATGTATATATATATATATATATATATATATATATATATATATTTACACCATAAACATCATCAGAGTTACTTACTTGATTCAGCAATTTTGCCAACGAAGAGAATCAATAAATGATACCAAAATAACAACTTGGTGCTCGGTGTTTTGATAAAAGTTAACCTTAGTGAATAACAATGGGAGAGAGATGCAGAAGAACCTTCCATCTAAAACATGTAACCACGTGTTCTCTTGCATGTAACACCTTGTCACTAACTCATTAATCCACGTGCAAGTGTCACACCTCTCCACATGTCACCATGCATGTGAGCCATTTGTCAATATTTAATCAGTCCATGTGTCACACTATAATTGGTCCATATTTTAATATTTTTCCTAGTCCAAAAATTAACCAAAAATTATGAAATAATACTTATAGTCCCAATTAAAATTTTACCATATATAATTCACAATTCACTTTTTAATTGCATTAATCAGTCAATTATACCTGAAAAATGTCAATGAATACATGAACAATTATTTTAAAAGACAACAATAAATATTCACATCTGTGTGAATACACAATAATGCATGAGCATGCAGTGCACTTCTAATTTCTCACAATACGTTCAGTTCACAATTCTAGGGTCTAACCCCGAACATGGGATGTTACACTTAGCAATCATTCTGAACATCCGAATGATAGGATCTTTGTGGCACTTGATCTAACGCATTTGATTTTAACAAATTGGTTTTGTACTAACCAACTACTACACTATGAGCTTGCTATTAAAGCTGACATGAATTCAGTTTCAATTACGGTTATATATGCAAGAAATTGGGAATTTCAGAGGGCAACGTTATGGAGATACTTACAAACTCAAAGAAGTGACCTCTGAGGAGATAAAAGGAGTATTGTTTTCATTCCACCCTGATAAGGCCCAGGACCAAATGGCTTCAATGTATGGTTCTTCTAAGAGAATTGGAATGTCTTACAAGCTCCAGTTGTTGGGACCCGATCCGAAAACCGGATCCCAACCGGAAAACAAAACCACGAATACGAAACTGAAGTGCGGAACACAAATCGAGGCAAAAAATCAAAACGAAAGCGAAGCGGAATAATCGAACACGAATCATAAATAACAAATGCGAAAACAACGAATCGAAACAAAGGTAGCGGAAGCGAAGCAAAATAACGAAGCGAAACGAATACGAATCATTACAAAACACGAATCGAATCGAATGTATCGAAAGAAAATTGTATCACAAAGCGGATCGAATCGAATTACACAAAGCAAACGGAAGAATCGAACTGAATCAAATGTCGACATCCGCTGGAAACATAAAGTATAGAAAACTTATCGCGTTGCGCTGGAAACCCTAAGACTAAACCTATACGAAAATCCGGTATAATTTTTTTTTCTTTTTCTTTTCTTTTCTTTTTCCTTATTCCTTCTCTTTTTCATTTCATTCATCTTTAGTCGATCTCATTCATAACACCTCAACTCATAGAAATCTTCTTAACAATATTCTA
>JANVCQ010000005.1:41201615-41217403 GCA_025531925.1 Erythroxylum plowmanianum | reverse complement strand
TCAGACGTCGGAGAAACCCATTACCTACCCCACTATCTACGACGTCTATTGTGACGTTTTAATAGACGTCGTAGATGATTTTCTGCGACGTCTTAAGGGATTCTACGACGTCGACGCAAAATGTATGCTTTTGTTGTAGTGAATTAATTAATTAATGAGTTAAAAACCTCACAATCTGAAATCCCTAATTATCGTTGGAATTTGCTAATGAGACTTCTATGGGATGCTTCCTAATAAATCTTTAATCTGACTCATATAAGACTATCAAAAGAAAACCTAAGATGAGTTAGGGTTTCTAAGGAACGATTCTTGTCAATTCTTTAGCCTACGTCATACAAGCCTGTTAGGTCATTAACTTGCCCTGTATATGTCCACAAGTGAAAAGCTATAAAAGAATTTTTGATTTGACAAAAGAAGACTTGCTTAGGGTGAATTGATTAGATGTTTGTTTTCATCTCACCTCATTCTCTATCTACAAAAGGGCTATCGGAATTTATCATTCATATTGACGAGTGATCTTGGATCATAAAGGATGGGATTTCTTATGACATTTATTTTATTATATTTTATTTTATTTCCCATTTATTTTTAATTTTAATGAAAATGTTTAACATTTCGTTTTTAAGCATTTTAGATAAAGAGATTTACATATTTTTAAGGAACTTCTAATTTTAGAATAATGCAAAAATTCTACATTAAAACAATACTTCCTCCTAAAAAAAGAAAAAAAAGCAATTGCATAAATCATATATTTGGGTGAGAATGCATTCCTAAGTTTAAAGATAGAAACATATAACCACATATGTTGTAGGTCAAGAAATAAATTCTATGGTGTCAAGACAAGCCAGGAATCTTAAGTTAAACGGGTCATTTAACTCTCTAAATGGCATCTATATAGTTCAATTTAAAAAAAAATTTTAATTTCTAAAATTTTGTTAAATAAAATTATAATATAAAGTAAAGCTACAATTTTACTATTTTTTTCAATTTAAACTAAACTTTTTAATTTCTAAAATTTTGATAAACAAAATTAGAATATAAGTGAAGCTACAAACATACTAATTTTATGTAAAAAGTTATCATTTAAAAAAACATATTTTACTCTCTAAATGACTGTTAAATAACTTATTGGTCACAAAGGAGTAATCGGATGCTTGATATAATAAACTAGGATCCGAAGACAAAGAATATACATATAAACAAAGCTCGAAACTTGACTACATCCTCAGTATTGGAAACTTTATTTAAATAAGGTAGCTTACCTGTACTTGCCTATTAAAGAGATTAATATGAACTTTTAATTTTACTTATTAACGCTGATTATATTACTTTCTAACTTTTCTTTTCTGTGTGTTGGTTATGCGATGTCAGTGTAATGAACTATGGTAAATTGATTAAACAACGAATTCTATGACTATAAATAATTAAGAATTTGTCTGTGTCTCACGAGGCGTCAGAAAAGAGAGACCTAATAGGACAATGTAGGCGTCGTTCATTAATTAATAAGATAATTATATTTTAATTATTATATTATAGTTGTGTTGAATAGTGATATAGAGAAGTGTGACATTTAATATGGAAACTTCATTTTATTATGTCGTCATGTGCAGTTAGCACAGATATTCTTGTTTGTGTTTCGTCATGGACTACGGGAGAATCATATTATATAGATGAAGAGTGGTTTATTTTGGGCGACTAAGCCTATCATTCACTTAATCTCCTTTTATTCTCTGTAAGGAGGAGCCATGGCAATCACTTCGTTTATCTCTTCAATTTCTAGAAGGTAAAGGGTCAGCTATTTCCTACGACTTTGTTTTTCCTTTCCCATACATGTTCTTCTTTTTTGTTGTCCTCCTGTTGGTCATCTCATGATGATAAATACACAACTGAGATCAATTTTTTTAAGTGTGTATTTCAATTAGCCGAACCTGGGAATGCTGTTTTTGTTCGTATGGCTTAGGAGTTATTAAGGAATTTTTTTGCAATTCCTGGTCTTCCTTTTCCTTTTACTTTTCCTATTGTCTTTGTTATGGAGACAAAGAGGTTGTTTACTCAAATGTGTTGTGCATAACTTCTCACATGTTATTTTTTGAATTTCTTTAACTTGGGATCTGAATAACTTGTGAAAGTTTCTGTTTACAAAATAATCATCTGATGCGGGGACTGTTTCATGGCATTTTCAAGCTTGGAAAGGGACTTTGGGTTCATATATTAGTAGTTAATTTCCTCTCTCTCTTCAGGGTGATGCACTCAAGCTTCATATGTTTACTTTTCATCTGTATCTTTGTTGACGTTGGTGGTGTTCGTTTAGTTATGAGAATATATGTCAACGTGTTACTAACAGAGTTTTTTCCTGTGACTGAGGGTTTTTTTCTCTCTTTGTTACTGTTATTATCAAAACATGCATCTAGGTATTTCAAGTTTGAATCTTGCACTTTTTCTTAGTGATCATCATCTTTCTTTAATTTTTACCAAGTTGTTATTGTTGTTGTTGTAATTTATTACTAGTCTCAAAGGTGTATTCCATAAGGTCTTGATAGGTACCCAACCAAAGTGCTTCTTACTTCTCGCTTCGCACTGAGAAGTTTTATGCTTTTCCACAAACCAATCGTTGTTTCAGTTTTTTTTTCCAATTACGACAAGCGTTTTCAGATACTCCACCTAATGCCATTGATGCAAGATTTTCTGGCATATTAAAGCCTATTTTCTTTGTAAAATTTGTGGGTTTATGACATTAGATTATTGGGTCTAAAAAAAGATTAGATCTTTGCAATGAAAACACAGAAAGATTCAATCTTAGAGGAACATTTCATCTTTTCTTTGTTGCTAACATCCTATTCCTCGGTTCTCCGACAACCAATGTGTCACGCTTCCATTATTTTATTGTTGCCATTTATGATGCAATATATCTGTAGAATAAGAAAGGGGATGAGAAAATAGAGTAAAGAAGAGATGAGAGTCAGAGGTAGGTGAGAAAGAAGAGATTTTTGGGAATATTTCTTATGGATCATAGCATTTCATTGTTATATTCATAGGAGTGTGTCGTACAACATTCATAACAAACCCATGATTGAAAAATGCTAAATGACAATACTGTATAACAAATTCTCATAACAAATTCCCTTATCACCATGCACAATCCCTTAACTTCGTAGGACGCGTGACCACTCTTTTGTTTCTTCTGATTCCTTCGAATGTTCTGGCTAAGTTAGCATCTGTATTGAGCTTTGGCACTTGATCTGAGGATGTTATGAGCTTACCAATTATTCCTGCAACATTGCCTCTCCCTTTAGAAATGAACTTGTCCTCAAGGTTAAGGTGAGGGAAATCTTGAAGAATTTCAAACAAGGGTTTCGAAGTAGCATTGGAATTTGGTTGATGTTCCCACTGAATCAAAACTTGAGGCATAATCTGATCTTGTTGTAGTATTTTACGATAACCAACCACAGCAACAGGAATAAGAATTGGCTTATTGTCAATGAACTGAAGGGGCAATGGAATAGCTGGAGCTGAATGTTCTTGCATGCATTTTTTGAGATTTGAAACATGAAACATGTTATGAATTTTGGCATCAGCTGGTAATTCCAATCGGTAAGCCACAAACCCAATACATTCACTAACATGAAATGGCCCAAGAAACATGTGAGAGAGCTTATGTGTTATCCTATGTCTAACTGATGTCTGTTGATAAGGTTGTAACTTTAAGGACACCTAATCATTCACCTCAATTATGCTATCGATTTGCATATGATTTACCTGGTTCCGCATTCATGTCTGAGCTCATAGTAAGTTGGATTTAAGAGTATCGAGAATGGAGGTATGAGCTTTGAGTAAGTCTTCAATTAAAGCTACACTTATAGTACCTTTGACATAGTCCAGTAAGGAAGGTGGTGGATAGTCATAGACTACCTCAAATGGAGTCATGTTGATTGCATAATGGTGAGACGTGTTTTAGTGCCACTCTGCCAAATGTAAGTAGTTCATCCATTACTTGAGCAGATAATTTTCAAGGTAACAATTCATGACTTCCATTTGATCATCGAATTGCAGATGATATACACTGTTGGTTGCCAAAGTTGTACCCTACAATTTGAATAGTTCTTGCCAAAATTGCCCCATAAAAAGTGAGTCATGATCATACACAATACTGGAGGGGAATGCATATAACTTAAACACTGTTTTGACAAATCCTTTTGCATCATATGGGGCTATAAAATTTGGACTAAGACCAGCAAAATGAGCTTGTTTTGACAAAAGATCTATAACCAAAAAAACAATAACTTCACCCATTGATAAAGGGAGATGGGTGTTAAAGTACATAGACAACGAATCCCAAACTTGTCCTAGAATGGCAAGAGGTTGTAAGAGCCCTTGGGGAGCCTTGTTGAATGGCTTCATTATTTGACTAATAGCACAATTCCCTACAAATTCTTTGACTAATTGTCGCAATTTAGGCCAATAAAATGTTGTAGCAATGCGAGATAATGTGTGTTGTATTCTGGCTTGACCTCCCATTGGCGTGTTGTGAAACTCAGCTAAAGTGAGTACCTGTAAAGTAGATTTCAAGGGCATCACTGCCCTGCCTTTATAAAACAATAAGCCATCCTTGATTAAGTGATATGGAAATACGACAGGGTTGGCTTGGATATCTTAGAGTAGCTGAATAAAATCTAGGTTAGTGCAAAAAAAATTAACGCAAAGTGTCCTACAAAGCCATTACTGGTTTGTAGGCAATTGTGAAAGCATTAAAGAAACTAGTGGCAATGTGAGATAAGGTATTAGTTGGACCAATATCTCTCCCTAGATGATACTCAATATCAAAATCAAATCCCAGCAGTTTTGTGAGCCATTTCTATTACTCAGGGGTCTATATTTTTTGATGGATTAAAACCCATAGACTTTGATGATCGGTCTAGATCAAAAATCTCCTACCTAACAAATATTGGTGCCATTTTGAGACTGTTTCAATGATAGCATACATTTCCCTAGTGATAATAGGATATGGGGTGCCCTTGCTATGATAATATGGCACCAATACAAGTCCTTAAAGCATTGGTTTGGATGACAAACTATTGCAAAAAGTCTAGAAGAACGAGAAATGGAGTTGTAGCTAATGCATGCTGCAATTTGACAAATGCAATGGTTGCCTCGATGATCCAGATAAAGGCATTTTTATTCAACAATTGTGTTGATGATATAGCACTTGTGGAGTACTTTGCGAGACAGGACAATAGTATCTAAATAATTCGAGAAACTCGTGTAACTTTTTGATTGTATGAGGAAGTGGTCATACTTTAATCACCTCAATCAGGATCTACATTAACTCCTTTTCCCAAAATGTAGTGCCCCAAATAAACCATTTAAATACATCCAAACTCACACTTTGACAATTTTGCAAACAAAGCATGGTTCTACAAAGTGGTGAAGACTTCCTAACGTTACCTGAAAAATTGAGTTCATCAAAGCTTGAAATGTGGACAGAGGGTTAAAAAGTCCGAACGGCATAACAATGAATTCGTAATGACCCTGATGTATATGGAAACTAGTTTTCTCTATGTCCGAAGGATGAATCCGAACTTGGTGATAACTAGTCTTTAAATCTAACTTCAAAAAGACTTAAGCCCCTTGAAGTTCGTCCAGTAATTCATCAACTGTAGGGATAGGAAATCAATCATTGATGGTAACCATGTTGAGGGCATGATAATCAACATAGAAATGCCACGATTTGTCCCTTTTCTTAATAATAAGTACTGGTGATGAAAAAGTACTGGTACTAGGTTATATCACCCCCTCAGCAAGCATATTTTCCACGAGTTTCTCAATTTCAGTCTTTTGAAAGTGGAGGTAGTGATAGGGTTTGACATTGATTGGGGTGTATTAGGTAGTAGGGCTTTAAGGTGGTCAACCGATTGGGATGGTGGTAGACTAGTGGGAGGGTTAAAAACAGTGGCAAAACTAGAAAAAAGGGTTTGGAGAGATTAAATGAAATTTAGGGGAGCTTCTAATACAATAATAGATTCTAACATTGGTGGTGTGATGGGTTCAATAGACAAGTGATAGTATTGGGTCATGGTTTGGGTAAGGTTAATTTTTTTGAGTGAGGTGTGGGTAATTTGATGAAAGGAGGGTTGTTGCAGCACAGTCAGTTTCACCTTGGCACTAATATAGTCAAATTTCATAAAGAGGGCCTTGTAATCAAACAAGATTGGGCTTAGTTTCGCTAACCATTGAACCCTAGGACAAGATCAGCTCTATAAATAGGTAGCAAGAGAAGATCCACATGAAAGGTTGTGGATCCCATAATTAGATGAGTCTGCAAACATGTACCCACGCACTTTAATGTGTCTTGCTTCCTACAGTGGCCTTCAGATATGGCGATGGTTGGACTATAAGACCCAAATGAGAGGCTAGCCTAGTCTGGAAGCAGTTTTTTGTTGACCAACCATCACTGAGGACCAGTACACCCTGACCATTAATAGATCCAGGGAGTTTAAGGGTCGAAGGGATGATTTGACCCATTAAAGCATAGAAGGAAATATGAGGGGTGGGTTCAGTTGGTTTGATATACGGTGCCAATGAAAAGTTAGGAGAAATATCTTCTCAATCAATCTCATCATCTGGTTCAACCATCAGATAGAGAAACTGTGGGGGTTTACATCGATAACCAACCATAAACTTCTTATAACAGTTATAACAAAATCCTTGTTCACATCGAATAGTCATCTCAGCTAGTGTAAGGCGTTTAATGGTGAAGGGTAGTTTAGGTTTAGTGGGTGAGGTATTTGCGTTGGTGGAAGGTAGAGGAGGAGGGGAAGGTTTTTGATATAAGGATTTGGAGATGGAAGGTTTGGTAGCATTTCACTTATCCTCTATTAATTTGGCATAACCCTTAGCCTTATGAAAGTTTTGAGGTTTAAGCATACTCAGCTCTCTTTGGATATCATTCCTAAAGTCAGATAGGAAGCAGTTGTTGAGATTTGTGTGCCTAAGGCCTTGAATTCAGTCTTATAATAGGCCAATACGGATGTTTGTTTAAGCTTAAACAACTAGGATTCATAATTGATGAAGGAGAAAGGTTCAAAATGGAGCTCCAATTGGTGTGTAAAAACATACCAAAAGGATAGTTGGCTTCTGTTATAGAGCCATTGGAACCACTAAAGAGTAGTTACTTCCATGTAAAAGGTAACAAGGGTGAGGCACTAGTCCCTTGAGGTGTGTTCAAATTGGAAGAAAAGTTCAATTTGGAAGAGCCACCCTTAGGCATTGTCACCCAAGAAGAGGAGTATTTGGAGTTTGGGGACTCGAGGTGATAATGGGGATGATGGGTTAGAAGGTGGTGGGTTTGGGTGGTGAGAAGAAGATGCCATAAGAGGGGTAGGGATAGCCGAGGAAGAAGAAGAAGGGAATGATATGGTGGGAGATGTGTTTGGTAAAGGTAATGGAGGAGAAGATGGTTTACCCAAAGTGGTAAGTTTTTACACCAAATCGAATAGTACTATTTGCTAGGAAGTCATGTATTTTTGGATTTGTTCAATGGTGGAGGAATAATTGGTTTCAAGTATGTTGAGGTGGTCTGTGAGTTTTGTGATTTGTTCCTCAACATATTTGGAATGGGTGACAATACCTTCATACATCTCTCAACGAGAGCACCAAATATAATGCAATGTATCTATAGAATAAGAAAGGAGATGAGAAAATAGAGTAAAAAAGAGATGAGAATCAGAGGTAGGTGAGAAAAAAAAAAGAGATTTTTGGGAATATTTCTTACTGATCACAACATTTCTTTGATATGTTTATAGCAGTGTGCCTTACAACATTCATAACAAATTCATGATTGAAAAATGCTAAATGACAGCACTACATAATAAACTCTCGTAACAAATTCCCTCATCATCATTTATAATCCCTCAACTTAGTAGGACACGTGACCATTCTTTTGCCTCTTTTAATTCCTTTGAGTGTTCTAGTTAAGTTAGCATTTGTATTGGGTTTTAGCACCTAATATGAGGTTGTTATGAGCTTACCAATTATTCCTGCAGCAATTTATGTGATTTTAAAATTTGCATAATGATCTTTCACCCTTTTAAAATGCTCCTGGTGCCCTCATATTTCGTTTAAGGGTTAGATTCACTCCTCTATAGAAGACAACATTGTTGAAGCCTTAGAAAAGATTTCGTTCTAGTTGTAGGTACAGACTGAAAATAGGTCTAGGGAAAAAAAGGGATTCATTCTTAGATATAAAAAAACTTGTGTTAGCCTCTATGGGTTTTCTTAGTGACCTTTGTTGGTGGGTTTTAGTTCTCCAATTGATTCAGATCTTAAATTCTACAGTATTCTTTTATTGTTTTCTGTTTTATAAAACTAATATAAACTGATTATACCATTAGCCACTATAAGTTGATAGTGTTGATTATACCGTATGCTAAAGAGGTCTTTGAACTCCTGGACTATTTCTAGATATATAGGCTTTTTTGTTAATTGTTTGTACTTTTGTCTCTGATATAGGTATCCCTCATTTTATCTAGATCTAATAAAGAACTACATAATCTTTTTTATTTTTAGTCCTCTTCTAGACATTTCCTCGTCTAGCTTTTGGAAAATCTTGTGCTTTGTTTTCTTCTTTTGTAGATTCAGAGTGAACCCCACAATGAAGGAATCTATAGTGAATGATGTTAACTACGATGAGAACATATAGAGCAAGTGTATGGCTTCTTAAATAGAGTGAATCAATTTGATTATTTTCCTTCTTAGGTTAATTGGTATGTTATAAAATTTTCTTCTCCATTGGACACGCTTGTGATTAGTCTCAAATTATGTTTGCTCGTTGTGGATTCAATGCTCTTTGGGTTTTGGGATTTTAATTTTTTTTAGTATTTATCAAAACATTGAAGTTTTAAATTCTTTAGTGTTTATAGTTTTCAATATTTTGTTTGTTCTTTTAACTACCCAATACTATGTTTTAGCATTTTTTTAGAAACCTAGTTATTATTATTTATTCAGATTTTAGACCATTGAATTTTGATTTTTTTATAGTTATATGTACTTATAATTTTGTTCTTTCATGCTCTATAGCCAATTGATTGGTTGTAGTTTAAGTCAAAAAAATTTAAAGGAATTTTTTACCATGTATATGTTTAGATGTATATGATAAACTCCATAAGATAATTATACATTACAAATGAAATTATAATGAGATTATAATTATGAGATTCATATTACATTTATATATTAACCTTGAATTGTTCCTAGTCATTATTCTGTTAAGATTGGACATTTATAGAATGTAAAAAGGCTAGCACACGATATGTTTTTCCTTATGAAGGAAGTAGTTCTGAAGTATGGAGATACTTGAACAAAAATGTGGGTGCTTGTTAGTGAACAAGTTCACTGAACAAACCTAATATGAGAAATCAATTTGGAACATTAGTTGTATGTCTATGTAATTCTCATTGTGATGATTGCATAAGTGATCCTTTGACTTGAGATCACCGAGTTATCTTGTATAGGGATTACTATGTTTTGATACTACTTATGATTTTTTTAATCATAGGTCGTTTAATCGATAGTCATTATATGTAGCATGAACTATATAAAGTTAGTTAAATAATCAAGATAGGATTCATCACTCTAAAGTAATTAGGGAGAATATTTCGTTGTTTTCGATTAGTATTGATTTAGGAAGTCCTTGTCCATGGCGGAATCACATTTTGTAAACAAAGGAGAACTAATATGAATGGACATAAAAAGACATTAATTCAATGCTCTGTTTAATCGAAACATTATATGATGAAATGATTAAATTATACATAAAAATCATGTACAAAAGGTTAGTTAAAACCACTTTGACATTCCTAAATATTTGGGTGGCCATGATGTATTGCTAGATACTAATCTTGATCTATTATTATAAATTATTTAATTAGAAAATTAAGGATAAATTAAAAGTAGTTTTAATTTATCTAATTCTAATTATGAATTCTAATTATACTTTATGATCATTGACAACATATTTAGGAACCTAATGGGTCTCACATATAAAATGGGTTGAAGAAAGCAAAGATATTTGATCAAGTTAGACTTGATTGTAAAGTTGGAGAAACTTATGATTAAATATAAAATATTAATAAATAAGGATTAATATAAGATATTGGATCTTATTTGGGCATAATTAGAATTAATTAGAATCATTTGTAATTCTAATTAAATTTTAATTGAAATTAGAATTTAATAATAATTCTAATTAAATTTTAATTGAAATTGTCTATAATAATAATTCTCTTAGAATATCGGGACCCTTTCAAGAAAGTGTCTAGAAATAGTAGAGAATTTAGACAAATATAAGATTCATATAGCGTGCATACATGAGACAATGTGGATAGAGGCTAAAGTAAAAAAGATTAATTGGTTCAAAATTTAGTATGTAGGGTATTCGAGATGACATAATGGGGTAGGTATATTGGTTGTTAAAGAACTCATAAATTATGATGTGTGGGGTAAAAAGGACTAATGATAGGATTATATCCTTAATATTATAGTAAAAGGTATTTGCTTCAATGTGGCATGTGCTTATATAACTCAAATAGGGTTGGAGGAACAACTTAAGCCCTAGTTTTTGGAAGAACTAGAAGAGTTGATTCAGCAGATCCTCCCTAATGAGAGAGTTATTAAAGGAGGAGACTTTAATGGTCATATAAGTATAACCTCAAATAGTTTCGAGTATGGTGATATAAATGATTGTGGGACTATTTTGTTAGATCTTATAGTAGCGTTTGAGTTAGGGATATCAAGAAAAATGAAGAGCACATGGTGAGTTTTAAAAGCAAAACCACAAAAATTCAAATTGACTACTTCTTCATGAGATGGAGTAATCGACCTAGTTTTAAGAATTACAAGGCTATACCTAACGCTTATTTATTGATTGAGCATAGATTATTGGTTATGAATCTTATAGTTAAGGATTGGAGTATACTTAGGAGGTATACTAGAGTCATATGGTGGAATCTAAAAGGAGAGATGATAAAAAATTTTAGGGGTAAAGTAATATATAGAGAAGAATGCGAATTAGAAAGAGATGCTAACTAGATGTGGGAGAGAGTATTAACTCTTTTAAGGAATACAACTATAGAGGTTTTAGGTATTTCTAAAGGGCCTGAGGGTAGTACGATGGAGTCTCGAAGGTGGAATGAAGATATAAAAGAAAAGTTTAAGATCACAAGTGTCTATAAAGCTCAATTAGATGGTACTATAGAGGTAGAGAGAGGAGTTAATCGAGAAGGATAAAACGTAGCAAAGAAAGAGGTGAAAAAGATAATCTTAGAAGCTAATAGAAAAGCTTATGAGAAATTATAGCAAAATTTGGAAGCTAAAAATAGAGAAAATGATATATTTAAGTTGGTGAGAGCTAGAAACTAAAAAGCAAGAAATTAGATCAAGTTCGTTGTATAAAACATGAAGTAGGAAAGGTGTTTATGGCTGAAAATGACATCAATAGAAGATGGCAGAGATACCTTTATATCCTTTTTAATGAAGATGCACAAGACAACATCTCTTTAAATGATATTAGCATATGTAATAGATATCATAACTTTACTTGTTGAAATATTATAAAGGAACAAATTAAAAGAGCTTTAAGAGAGATAAAGAGTGGAAGGGCAGTAGGGCTAGTGAGATACCTATAAAGGTGTGGCAGAGCCTACACAAAGAAGGTTTTACTTAGCTAGCTAAGCTTATTAATGTGATCCTTAAGTTCACTAAAATGTTGGATTAATGGAGATTTACTATACTAATTCCTCTATACAAGAATAAAGGAGACATCTAAAGCTGTAACAACTATAGAGGTATCAAACTACTTAGTCATACCATAAAGACATAAGAGAAGGTGATTAAGAAGAGATTGAGAAATGATGTCCATATGTTGAAGAACTAGTTTGACTTCAGGTTACGAAGGTCCATGATAGAAGCTTTACATCTCCTCTAAAGATTAATGGAATATTACAGAGAAAGACAACATAATGTACACATGGTTTTATTGATTTAGAGAAGGTGCATTACAGGGTATTTAGAAAAATCATATGGAGGTGTTTGAAAGTTAAAAGAGTCCCTACGACCTATAAATTGGTTATTAAGGATATGTATAAAAGTGTAAAAACTATAGTAAGAATGATAAGAGGAGATATAGAATATTTTTCTATCAATATTGGGCTCCATCAAGGTTCCTTACTGTGACCCTTTTGTGTTGCTGTAGTGATGGATGAGCTCATTAAGAATATCCAAGGGATATGCCTTGGTATATATTGTCTACTGATAACATTGTTTTATTGGATGAGGCAAAAGAGGATATCAATGTCAAGCTAGAACTTTGGAGGGATACATTAAAGTCGAAGGACTTTAAATTTAACAATACTATGACTAAGTACTTAGTATGGCTTCTAATGTGGAAGTAAAGATTAGCTCAAAAATTATATCACAAAAATTGTGTTTTAAGTATTTTGTTTTAATCATCCAAAGTAATGGAGAAATCGATGAAGACATAGTTCACTGTATTAAATCGGAGTGGTTTAAGTAGAGAAGAACATCAGAAGTTTTATGTGACAAAAAGATACCACTCAAACTCAAAGGTAAATTCTACCATGTAGCAATTAAGCCAGCCATGCTCTATCCGATGGAGTGTTAACCTGTCAAACAGGTGTATAGCGATAAGTTAATGGTGGTAAAAATGAGAATGCTCCGTTGGATGTATAACCTTACTAAAAAAATAAGATCAATAATGTAATAGTAAGAGACAAAGTAAAGATGGCTAATATTAATAAAAAATTAAGAGAGACAAAGCTTAGATGATTTGAACATGTTAAGAATAGATATCCTAATGCTTTAGTGAGAAGATGTGAGAAAATTGTACTTAAAAACTGTAAGAAGAAAAAAAAGGAAGGCTTAAGAAGAACTAGGGGAGGTGATCAAGAATAATATGGCTCTATTAAAACTTATTGAGGACATGATTTTTAATAAAAACTTTGGTGTACCAGGATACGGATAAAATGTAGAGAGGTCTTTTTCTTTCTCATAGGTCTTTTGAATATTTTTCTTTCAAATCTTATATCTTTTATTTAGACTAAACTTTTAATATGTTGTACTTCTCTCTTTGTTATTTAGCATAAGCATTTTTTTTTTACTTAGCTCAAATATTTTCTCATAGTGGCTCGTTTAATTAATTAATTAATTTTTCTTTATTGTTTGTGTATTTATTTGCTTATTTTATTTTAATTATTTATATTTATATTATTCTTTATGTTGTTCTATATTTATTGTATTATTTATTTTATTACGTTGTGTTTATATTTTATATATTTTTACTTATATGTATTTATTTATTTTTATTTGTTATTAATATCTTTTATACCTATTTTATGTTTGTGTTTATTTTTAATCATTTTAATATATATGTATATTTTACATATATATATATTTATGTTTATCTATATATTTTTTAAAAACAGTCTTTCTATCAATTAGGGTAAGACTATGTACTATTGGACATTTTCATACTCTGATATAGCATGATTTTCAATGAGTAGTTGTTATTACATAAAATAAAATGAAAGAAATTAAGAAGAAAAGAGGATTAAGCAGAGGAAAATTAAAGATGCAAGCACAATTAGTGCTCCATATGCAAGCCACGTCTTTATATACAAATCATTTAGTTGGATGTTTTAGTTATTTCTCTCTTTGTATATTTTAATATAATAAAAAATAAAAATAAAAATTAAATTAAATAATAATATCAAAACATATGTGATGTGAATATTTTATGTCACTAACATTATAATTTAATGAAGCTTTTAAATTCAAATTAACCTAATTAAATTCAAATTTAATTAATAATTATAAAAATTATTGATTTGAGTTGAATTTAATTAGTTACATTTGAATTTAAGAACTGGGTTAAATTGTTATGTAACTAATATTTGATTGGTCTATACATGCAGTTCATTTTGTATGTATTTTTTGTTATTTTTTAACCAAATTATAAATAGAATTTCTGAAATATTAAAAAAACTAATTTAAAAGTTTATGAGATATATATTTTACCCTGAATTAAAAAAGTTGGAAACGTGAATATATGCAGGCTAGAAGGGAAGGTGGCTCTGATCACAGGAGGAGCCAGTGGCATTGGAGAGTGCACAGCAAAAGTATTCGCTCACCATGGAGCCAGAATTGTGATCGCCGACATACAAGACGAACTGGGCCACTCAGTGGTCGACACACTAGGTTCATCAAACTCAACCTATGTCCACTGTAACGTCACGGACGAGGATCAAATACAAAATGCCGTTGATAAAGCCATGGCAACCTACGGCAAGCTAGACATAATGTTTAACAATGCAGGAATTGCTGATCCAAACAAAGCCCGTATAATCGACAATGAGAAGTCCGATTTCGAGCGAGTTCTCAGCATCAACGTGACGGGAGTTTTTCTGGGGATCAAACATGCAGCTCGAGTCATGATTCCAAGTCGTAGTGGAAGCATAATTTCGACTGCTAGCATCAGCTCGACTGTGGGAGGTGCAGCGTCGCACGCATATTGTTGTTCCAAGCATGCTGTTCTAGGCCTCACGAGGAACGCTGCGGTTGAGCTGGGACAATTTGGGATCAGGGTCAATTGTCTGGCTCCTTACGCGCTTGCAACACCTTTAGCTACTAAATTTGTTGGGCTTGACAGTGAGGACCTGGAGAAGGCAATGGATTCGGTCGCTAACCTCAAGGGTGTGACACTTAAGGCTGAAGATGTTGCCACTGCAGCTCTTTTCCTAGCTAGTGAGGAGGCCAGATATATCAGTGGTCACAATCTGTTTGTTGATGGAGGATTCAGCATCTATAATTCAGCATTTCACATGTTCCAGTACCCAGACTCTTGAAAATTATTATCTGCTCTACTCCTTGCAGGAATAAAATATTAGAACTTTTAAAATTCCTATTGAACAATTATTAATTAAAAGAACTGAGGATTATATGTTGAGTTTCAAGAAGTTAACACTTTGGACCTTATTGGCAATTTAGATTTAGATTTTGCTATATATCTGGATGACATGAAGTCAACATCAAGGTATTTTTTTATGATAGCAGACAGTGTTGTTTTATGAAGAGTATTAAGTAGATACCATTAACTTCTTCGACCATACATACAAAGTTTGTATTATTCTATAGGGTTACTTCACAGATAATTTGGCTCAAAAACTTAATTTCTAAGTTATCTATGGCTGATTCAATTGCTAGACCTATTTGATTATATTGTGATAATCTTTTTGTTGTATTGTTCAATAACAATAATAAGAACATCATAGGGGCTAATCATTTAGAGGTCAAGTATTTGACCATAAAAGAATTGGTGTAGAAGGGTGACATTGAGGTGGAGCATATCAAAACTGAGGACATATTGGCTAACTCACTAACTAAAAGACTTCGCCCAATTATTTTCTAGAGTCATGTATATAGTATGAGTTTATTGATATCCTTAGACACTATAGTTAGGGATCATTATATTTGCTTTTGATACAGTTGTATAAATTTCATGTATTATAACAATACTTCTTTTTAAATATATATTGATGATCTTCATTTTGCTCTCAGTCATATATTGTAGCGCCCCCTCACCGTAGGGTACGCACCGGGACGCCCGTGGGTCGTTCCGACGCATATCCCACAGTGAAGAAGTGCTACGATTGAAACAATCACTAAACACTCGCTATTCACTCGCATGGCATCAATAATATAAAATCCATCAAACAATTCAC
>JANVCQ010000005.1:41175392-41192321 GCA_025531925.1 Erythroxylum plowmanianum | reverse complement strand
CTCTCCCACCCCTCAAGACCAAAGAGGACAATACCTGTGGAGTGCTGGGCGGTAGGGGCCCGGGGCCCTACATTATGCAAGGATATGCATTAGGTTGGAACTTTCTAAGGATCTCCCAGATGAAATCCTAGTCATAAGACTAGGGGAAATTATGGGTAGATAGCATAATCATTTCTTACCACTAAAGCCACCTTTAAAACTTAAGGTAAGAACTATGAATCAACCAGAAAAACTTTTAAAACTAGAAACTATTAAGAGCTTATGGGGGAAGAAGATGAGATTCAACCTCTAGAAACTAAGAAGAAATGTAATCCTATATTCCCAAATACAGAAACTATAGCCATACAGGATGGTATTGTCATTTTGTCAACCCTCGAGCCTTCCACACCCCTGAAAACATTGAGCTTTAAACTAATGAGAAGTTGAAGGAAGGTTATGATGACCATAGTCATGAATCTAATGATCAAAATTTATTACACAATGCAGGAAGGGGAAATATGGAGATATCTGATACAACACTAACAAACTTGAAGGAAGATAATATTAAATCACCTGTCACCAAAGTTGCTTCACAATGGTTGAACCATCCTACAGTAGAGCTAGCAAAGGTTAACACCAACGTTTCTAATACATCAGATGTCCCTGTAACTCCTATTGAACCTCAAGGAACCAATGATATTGAAGATAGTGCCAAATTTTTAATTGTCAAGAGAAGGAGATCCAAAAGAGGAAAAAGGAAAATGCTCCATAAACCATGCCTTTTAATATATCTATAAGTATATGGAATGTTTGAGGAATAAACTAACCTCCAAAAGAGGAAAAAGGAAAATGCTCCATAAACCATGCCTTTTAATATATCTATAAGTATATGGAATGTTTGAGGAATAAACTAACCCACTAAGCTCTTAGCTATAAGGGACTTTGTTTTGAGGGGGAAACCTCTCATTATTGGAAATTGCGAAGTTGGAAATTTTCATGTTCAAATCGGAACATGCTTATAAACCATATCAACATGTTCTTGATAGAATTATTACCTACTATAGGAAGGATGGGATCAAAATAGACTTATTAGACTCCACATAATAGTCTATGAACCTTAGCCTCTTCTTCATGCAGGAGCATATCAACTTGAATATATTGTTTATATATACAAGCAACTTTGGATTTTAGAGAAAAAGCTTATAGAACAATCTCAAAATTATTAGAAATAGCATCTCTAAGCCATGGCTTATTAGTGGAGACTTCAACTTAACCTTATAACCTTCAGAAGCACAAGGGCATTGTAATTTAAAGAACTACACAGCTAATTTGAAAGAATGTATGGAGGACCTAAGAGCGATTGATCTCAAGTTTGTTAGACACACATTCATTTAGTCCAACAATAAAAATATGATTGGTATATCAGGAAGAGATTGGATTGTGCCTTAGTCAAATACATTTGGCTCAGCCAATTCCCTAATAGTATTGCTAAATTCATAGATCCTCTCTTCTCAGATCATACACCAATTGTTGTTGACAACTTGTTCTAGAAAGTTATAAAAACATCATTCTTTTTTATTTGAAAACTTCTTAGTGATTGTACCGAGGTTCTTTCAAGCATGTAGATAAGGTTCTGAACAATATTTTTAAGAGACCAAACAATATAGATGTGTTCAAAATTGAAAATCATCAAGCAGGAATTGAAAAATGCTGAATTCTCTACAAAGATCCACAACTTATGCTATTAAATCTTCCATAATAGAACTCTAAGACAAAAAAATCCATAATGGCTTCCAATCCTACTGATCAAATGCTGTAGGACAAAGAAAAACTATTTTTGTCTCATTTCATATAGTCCACACACAACAATAGTTCTCTCTTACAACAACGGGCTAAAATGAGCTGGCCAAAAGATGGTGACTATTGTACCAACTTCTTCTTCAATTCAATTATTGCAAGGAAAAATTACAACAAAATATTATCCATTATTTCCAAGGAAGGCTTAACATTTTAGACACATCAAGAAATCCAAGAGGAAGTAGTTAGGTAGTTTAAAGGCCTACTTGGTAACACTAGTCCCTTAACTGTTTCTTTTGATGATCTTAGAAAATTTTCACTTAAAGAAGTATCACCCTTGGATTTGGATTCTCTTATTAAACCTATGGATGGCATTGAAATTGAGAAAGTAGTTTTTGGGATGTATGGCTTGAAGGACTAAGGGCCTGATGGCCTTAATGGCAATTTCTTCCAAAAATCTCAAAGCACGACTAGAAACTTTGTTAAACAAACAGTCCATGAGTTCTTAGCTACGGGGGCTCTTCTCAAAAAGATCAACCAAACCTTTGTTTGGTTAAATCTCAAATGCTCTAACCCTATAAAATTTAGTGAGTTTAGACCCATAACTTGCAGAAATTTCTTTTACAAATTTATCCCCAAATCTTAGCAACTAGTTTGAAGAAAGCACTAAACCGTCTGATCAGTGAGAATCAATGGGCCTTCTTGAATGAAAGACATATTATTATCTCATAGTACAAGAGCTCCCAAAGGGTTACTCAAGATCCAGTCACTCTTCAAATTGTATAGTCAAGATAGACTTTTACAAAGCCTATGACAGTGTGAGTTAGGAATTCCTATGGAAAATACTAAAGGCCAGTGGGTTTCCAAACATATTCACACAATGGTTAAGGGAATGCATATCTTCTTCTTCTTTTTCAGTATTCATCAATGGAAATCCTACTAAATTCTTCAAAATTGTAACACTCTAGATCACCCGCTTACAGATATTGTCCATTTTGAGCCTTGGCCCAGTCAAGCCCTCATAGTTTTGCTTTTCCTGAGAGCTTCTCAGGAGGTCACCCATCCTGGGACTACTTTCGCCCAATCACATTTAACCTTGGAGTTTCGATGGGATCCGGTGCATTAGGTCATGAAAAACACGTCTGTAAGGGAGAGGTATCCATACCCTTATAAGGCATACTTCATTTCCCTCTCCAATTGATGTGGGATCTCACATTCTAAACTCAATTCTACATACGTTGCCTAGGTTCAAAATTCACATACAAGTCATCTCGCTTGTCTTAGGATGTTATAATCCTATTTGAGAAATACGATTTCCCCAACTCACCTCAAAAGAAGATATACTCTCTCTTAACTTCAACAATCCTCGATACGAGTTCCCTAATTCATGACTCCCGAGCCTTTATACATAAAAAGACATGCAATGAAATTACTACTTAATATAAATTTTTGTTTTCTATGGCCTAATGCACCAGATCCCATAGAACTCTAAGGTTAAACGTGCTTGGGTGAGAGTAGTTCCATAATGGGTGATCGCCTGGGAAGGCCTCGAGAAAAAGTAAAACCGTGAGGGTTTGGCTGAGCCAAGGCCCAAAGCGGACAATATCTGTAAGCGGGTGATCTGGGATGTTAAGTGTGGAATCAGAGCCAGTACCCAAACCGTTGTGTCAGCTAGGCTAGGCCCAAAGAGGACTGGGCCCTAAGGGGGGTGGAGAGTGTGAGATCCCACATCGGTTGGAGAGGGGAATGAAGTACGCCTTATAAAAGTATGGATACCTCTACCTTATAGACGTGTTTTCTATGGCCTAATGCATCGGATCCCATCAGAACACCAAGGTTAAATGTGCTTGGGCAAGAGTAGTCCTAGGATGGGTGACTTCCTGGGAAGCTCTCGGGAAAAGCAAAATCATGAGGGCTTGGCTAGGCTAGAGCCCAAAGCGGACAATATCTGTAAGCGGGTGATCTGGGATGTTATAAAAATAGCTAGAGGTCTCAAACAGAGGGATCCCCTATCCCCCTATCTCTTCATCCTTTGTATGGAGTCATATACAATGTAAGAAAATTGGCTTAACTAACCTTTGTTTTGAAGATGTCCTCCTCTTATTTTGTAAGGCAAAGATGGGTTCCATTCAAACATACATGAAAGCTCTCGACACTTTCAAACGCTTTTCAGCTTTGTAAATAAATCAAGCTAAGAGTCACTTCCTCCTATCTAAAAATGCTATTGCTTGCATCTCATCTCTCAAACCACTGAATGAAGTTCAAAAGCCCACCCCTTATGTATGTTGTTCTAGTTGTCTCTACTAAAAGGCTCAACTTATGAAGTGCACAAAACTTTTAGAAAAAATTCAAAAGAGGATCAACTCATAGGTTGATAAATTTCTATCCGATGTTGGGAAGATGCAACTCATCAAATCGATACTAAACTCATTACACATATATTAGAGCTCCCACAATTTTCTCTCCCAAGGAATAATTAAATTGATTGAAAGGCTACTTAAGAACTTCTTATAGAGTCATCCAAATGGTGTTAAAGGATCTGCCAAAGTGAAGTGGGCAGATATATGCCTTCCCAAAGAAGAAGGTGGACTGAACATTACTCTAATCAAAATCACAAATAAGGCTTTGATTATTAAAATACTTTAGTGGATACTAACTAATAAAACTTCACTTTGGATAAAATGACTTCAATCTTACTTCCTCAAATGTAGAAGTATTTGTGGAATTAAGCAAAAGGCCTCATGCTCTCACTTTCTCGACCAACTTCTGAAGCAGAAGGGTAAAGTACAAAACGAAGTCTCATACATAATCAAGAATGGAAGATTAATACTTTGTGGTATGACAATTGTTAGGGCATCGAACAACTCATACAACATTTCAACAACTTAAATAGTCTAGAAACCTCATCCCAGAATATAATACTAAATTCCATGATCAACGATGCTTTATGGAATTTTCATCATACCTTGAGATACCTACAACCTGCCTATCCACCCAGCCCAATCTCTTGTGATACCTTCTACTAACAAGTCCAACTCGTCCATAAACTCACCAACAAAAGCACCAAAGACTTGTTAAGAAGAATAAGCTTAATGGTAGTTTGGCGTAAGATCATACGGAGTAAGGATTTAACTCCAAGAATATCCTTTATATTATGGTTAATAGTCCAAAATAGACTCAACACATAAGATAGAATGTCATATCTACAAGTGGACAAAATTTTCCCAATATGTCGAGTTCATATGGAAACAAGAGATCATCTCCTTTTTACATTTCCTTTCAACAGCACCATAAGGAAGAGTCTATGGTTTGATCTAGGGAACTTCACTGAGATTACACAAAAATTGCTCAACCTAATAGCTCATTAAAGTTCAAATAAGCTAACTCATATCTTAGCCTTTGGGCTTTGTGTATATATACTATGGAAAGAAAGAAACTCCAGAAGTTTTGCAAACAAAATTTCATCCAAGTAGTCCATTATTACAGAGATCTTCAAGGAACTCAGAGAGTTGATCCTAATAAAAAATCTCAAACATTCTTGCAGCACAAATCTCTTATCCTTATTGAACATCTAGCTCACTGACCTACTATAATATGAGTGATTATCTTAGTATAATCCTCTCTTTTTTTTAGTTCTTACCCTTACATATGTATTCTAAGATAGTTACGGGTACTAACCTTGTTATTTTGTTATTTTAGTAACCTTCTCAATTTTATTAATTTAAATTATTATTGCTTTTCTAGAAAAAATTTATAGATGGTATAAATTTTTTTAACTAAAATAAGAATAAGATCCGCAATCCTTGAATAACAAGGTTATTCACATTTAATTTTATGCATTAGGAAGAAATAAATTCAATAGAGTCTCTATATATGAAATAACTTATGAAATTTGACATAGTTTAGAAGTTACATATAAGGGAATAAGTAAAAGATATTAAAATAAGCATGCTAACACATCAACATGAACTGGTTCAAATGAGGCATGATGAAAGCATATCTAGCTTCTTTACTATATTTATTAATATTATTAATGCTCTCAAAGGGTTAGGTAAGATATATACTAATGTTGGAATGGTGAGAAAAGTATTTAGATCATTTATAAAGTCTTGGAAAGCTAAGGTGATCACATCCTAAAAAGCAAAAGACATAAATATGCTACTATTGGAGGAACTTAGGATCATTGCTCACCTAGAGATTTAAAAAGAAGAGGTCATGGCTCTAAGGAGGAAGAACTTAACCTTCAAGGCTTTCAAGGAGGAATTAAGCAAAGAAGAAGAGACATCAACTATTAAAAGTAATGAGGAAAGCATTACTTTAATCATAATAAAATTTAAAAAATTATGAAGAAGAACCTCTTGAAAATAAAGGAATTTAAGATTAGTAAGATAGATTCAAAGCACAAATCAAATGAACAATTTTTATTGTAGAAAACCGTAAAATATAAAGTCCCAATTCCCTCATCTCAAGAAAATGGAAAATATGCAAAAAATTAAAAGATGGAGAAGAAGGAAAAAATTTAGGCACTTAAAACCTCTATTTGGGATGATACAAGTGATTCCAAAAGTGAGTGTTCAAAAGGAGAGGTAACTTATTTGTGCTTTATGAATAAAGATGATGATGAGGTACTCATTAGCTTTAAATTTTGTGATAAATATTGTTATATTGAATTGTCCTATAATGAACTAGTTGAGAGCACTAAAATTATGAGTATGAAAAGAAAGAAGTTATTTTTTAAAATGAAAGAGGCTTAAAAGAATCTATATACATGCATAACTGAAAATACAAAAATAAAGAGTAAATTGCATGGCATCAAAACATCTAAAAGTATGGCCATTATTGGTAGTCATAACATAGATGCATTAAAACATGAGAATAAAACATTGAAAAAGGAGACTAATACCCTTAAAGACTTATTGTCAAGTGAAATGAGAATTTAGAAAGTAACTTGCGAGCTCAAAAGAGTTCAAATAATAGGTTAAGATTGGATATTGCTATAAGAGTTTAAAGGAAAATATATGCATAATGAAGGACAATTATATAAGATTATAAATGAGCATAGAACATACAATTTTAAACAAATACATAAATCATATGCATATGTCATATTCACTAGAGTTTAGTCTAAGAGTAGGCTTTATGATTTCATGTATGGCTTACAATATAAGCCAACAACTCAACGTTTTTAAGGAAAGAGTAGGAACAATTTCTATATAATGACATGCGATAGAATGCAATCTCACTTGTACTCCTTTAAACCTCAAGATCAATTTATAGGTAAGCATCAAACTTCTACTCATAATGCGTTTATACTAAATCTAATGCCATGACACATGTATACACTCCTAAGAAGCATTAATATAACCAAAGAGAATTAAATTTCCTTAATATCCAAAGGATGGGTTCTCATCATTCATATACACATAAAAGACTAGGGAATGCATTCATGTACCAAAGTCATAGGGTTCATTACCATAAGACTAATACATAATATTCATATGTCATGATTAAGTCACTTTTATGGTAAACATGAGAAAATTAAACAAATCTTGTTTCATAAAGCAAAGCTTTATGAGTAAATTATTGAGGAAATATATTGAAAATAAGGAGACTAATAATCAAGGAACTAGGCCCATTTGGGTACTTAAATTAATTAATTATTTTGTTTTATAAAGCCCTAAGAAAAATAAGAACAAATGGCATGTGGCTGGTGGGTTCTCAACGTATATGAATGATGACACATCTCAGTTTTTAACTCTTTGAGATAAAGATGGAGGATTCATAGGATTCATCATATTTCGTGACAATGCCAAGGATAAGATAAGTGATATTGGCAAAGTTAGTAAGAAAGATCATAATAATATTGAATAATGATCATTCAGTTGATAGATTGAAGAATAACTTACCTAAGTATGAGCTAATTATGTGATAAGGACTACAAAGTATGTTTTAAAGGAAGATACTGCATTATATCTATATTAATTAACAATAGCTTTGAATTTTTTTTAAAAATAGAATGGAATATATATATATATATATATATATAGAGAGAGAGAGAGAGAGAGAGAGAGAGAGAGAGATAATATTGATCTTGAGGATTTATCTAACCAATATATAAATTGTTTAATGTATATTAGTGAAGAATATGGATTTGGCATAAGATTTTTTGACATGCAAGCATAGACGTCATCTCCAATCTTAATTCCAATCAACTTTCCATTAGATTTTTAAGGTTCACATTTGACAAAGGAAAGATTTTTAGAGTTTAATAAATAGGAAAACAATCTAATAGCTAATTCAAGCAAAAAAGGTAAACAGTTTCCACTAAAATTTTACAATTTCTTCATATGGATTTATTTAGTCTAATTAGATTTGATAGTATATTTAATGCTTTTGGAATTTGTGAAATTTGTAAAAAGGGTTGAAAATGAAAAGGAATCTTTATTGGATTTATTAGGAGCGATCATGCTAGGGAGTTTGAGGATGAAATTGTCAAAGCCTTTTATGAAGATAATGGTATCTCTTACAGCTTTCTACTTTAAATACCCCTTGATAAATTAGAGTTGTCGAGAGGAAAGATAGGATGTTGCAAGATATGATAGGACAATGACATATAAATATGATTTCCTAAGTATTTTTAGGTAGAAGCCATAGCTACCACATATCACATTTTTAGTAGCTTAGATAAGACCATCTTTGGATGAAACTCTTTGTTAGCTTTTGCATAGGAAGACAACATGATTAGTTACTTCAAAATTTTTAGTTGTAAGTGCTATATTTTGAATACTAAAGATGAGTTAGGGAAGTTTGACTCCAAGTAGATGAAGGAATTTTTCTTGGTTACTCCTTAACTAGTAAAGCGTATCGAGTGCTTAATAGGAAGATTCTAGTTATTAAAGAGTCTATGCATTTTATTTTTTCATGAATTTAACCCTCTTATTTTAGGAAAGATATTGAAGATAATGGTTTAGGTGTATATAAGAAAGTGGAAAAATTATCCTGTAAAAGGGACAAGATTGATCACCATGACACCTAATGTGAGTTAAGTGATCACATTATTAAACTAAAGGAGGGAGACAAAAAGGATAAGGAGCTTTGAAAAGATTAGAAATTCATGAAGAATCATCATATAGATAGAGTTATATGTGATGATTAATAAGGGGTAATCAGTATATCTCATCTTAGAGACTTATATCATCTTGATTTTATTCTTTAAATTAAGCTTAAGACTATAGAAGAAGCCCTTAGTGATGAAAATTTAGTTCTTGCTATGAATGAAAAGTTAAACGAATGCTTTGAATTTAATATCTAGAATTAAAAACTAAAAAATTATAGGTACCAAGTGAGTCTTAGAAATAAATTAGACGAATTGGGTATCATTGTGCAAAATAAAGATAGATTATTATAAATTAACACGATGATATAAACTTTGAGGGAATTTTTACACCATATTAAACCTAATAGCTATTAGGTTATTTATTGCATATGCCTCTTACATGAATTTTAAATTGTTTCAAATAGATTTTAAAAGGGAATTTTTAAATGGTACTTTTAAAAAGAAGTTTATATTGATCAACCTCCTAGTTTTAAAAATAATGATGCACATAACTATGTTTATAAACTCTTTAAGGCCTTATACGGATTTAAAAAAGCTACTAAAGCTTAATATGATTGGTTAAGTGCACTTCTTTTAGAAAATGAGTTTACTAAAGGTAAGATTGTGCAATTTTAATCACCTAATATTGTGTGCTGATATTATATCCGGTGCCAATGAAAACATGTGTAAAGAATTTTTTGTGGGTATAAGTAGGAAATTTTAGATGAGCATTCTTTTTTAGACTCCAAATTAAGCAAATGAGGGGAGTAATCTTCATTAATCAAGAAAAGTTCACTAAATAACTACTCAAACACTTCGTAATTTATTAAACCAAACCATTTGGGACACTTATAAGTTATAACCATTATAACTAAGCTTAACAAGGATAAAGTAAGTAAGCTAGTTGATGTAAAGCTGTATTGAGATCTCAAACTCCACTGCATCCTTTTAAATTACGCTTGATGTAGTAGAGACTCAATCCCTTCTTATGTAGTATCTCTCCCCTCATTGATGACTCCTCTCTTCTTTGATATCTCTTTAGCAAATCTTAGGCAATACCGGTGACTTATATGAACTCCTTTACATCTCTAAGATCTAAGTATATCAACATCCAACTACAACCTACTCTTATATGAGGCTTTTCAAAGATTCATGATTTTTTTCTTTCAATTGTTAATTAATTTAACTTATTTTCATGCTGTTAAAAATATTTGTGTATTCAATTTTATAAGATTGCACTCAACTTGAATCATTTTGCAAATTGGGCAAGTTAAGGTTTCAAAACTAGGGTTTCTTCAATTCTCTAAGTATTTTATTTTTCTTTTTTGAAATTATTGTTTTATTAGTTAAACTAAATATTGATTTAAGGTTTTTTAACTATCAATTGCATTTGATTGTGTTTAATCTTGATTGAATTTGAGTTCTTAGGTACTTTTGCCTAACAAAATTTAGGAATTTTTAAAGTTAAACACTAGGTAAATTTTTATGAAATTGATGGACGATTATTTCAAATTGAGAATATATTTGAGCTTTTCTCATATTCAATTTTTTTGAAATTTAGTAATTGAAGACCTAAATAAATAATATCATCTTAGACACTTTTGAAAAGTTTGGAAAATTTGTAATTTAAGTACAATTATTAGTGATTTTCATAAAATTGAAATTATTTTATACCTTGGTTTTATTTTCTAGGAATGATTGCACTTTTATGTGCTTAAATATATCATTTTTAATAATTTGTCCTTAAAATACTTTGATTTTGATTTTTTATTAACTTCATAATTTATTTTGATTATCTTTCTTAACAATACATTACTTTTGTCAAGGAACCCTCCCTTCTCGAATCCATTCAATGGGTGCAATTTCTTTTCCGTCAAGACATCCCGCAATTTGTACTTGAAATCCTTTTGTATCTGCCTGTTTAGTTAATTCAATAGCTTTTTTTATTTTGCCGCCTGTCTTGAGAGAAAATCCTAGTATCCTTCACCATATGGGTATTGCTCCACTTATAAGGATGAATATTTTGATATTCACTGTTCTTAATTTACCGATTATGCCTTTTTTGAGTTATAAGAAAATTATGTTATTTCCTCATCCTATCTAGAATAGTTTAAAGCATATTGTTTTATATATATTTTCATTGATTAATCTATTTATAAAGAATAACCTAACAAATTTGACATTAATTTATTGTATCCTTTGACCTTAAGTAATTTGAGAACTGACTCATATATTCTCTTAAGTCCAAGATGTAGACATTCATATAACTAGCGATCTCATTAATGAAATCCTTAGCATTCTTATATATGATTGCTACTCGCATTATAATTCTCTTACTAAGTATCAAGTACATTAGTTAATGCTCTTTCTTACTCTCTCAAGATGCTTCTATCTCATACTCCCCTTTCATTCCAGCTTTGTTCTTTTATTAATTCTCTTTGTTTAACCCTCTAATGGCTGTTTGTTTCTTTTGATCTTGCTTTTTCACTACTCATTCTCTAACCTTCAATTGTCCCACTCTCCAGCTTTGGATTCCCATCTATTCTACTTCATTTTTTATATTCTCACAACCTAGGTATCCTACATAACCTTACAAATTAAAGGTATTTTTTTATTTTTTCATATTCTCTCTTTACCAACCCTAACACTTATTATTAGTAGCAAGATCTTTTGTACCTTTCTCATAAAGCATTTAACTCTCTTTCTTTACCTAATCGTGGTTGCTTCTAGGTCTAAAACTTTTCATAATTATGTCCCCATCCTTCCTCATGAATTTCTCCCATTCCCCTCTCCACTTTAGCCCATTTACCATCCCATCCCCTCTAGTTCAACTTTCATGCTCCACTTCTTCTGCTTTACTTCCTCTCCACATAGGCTAGTACAGTAGTTTTATTCAACTTCATTAAATATGCCTTAGCCTTGCATTTCCACTGAACCAATTACTAGATACAAGTCTTCGAGTTGGTAGTTTGTGCTTGGTGATACTTCTTTACTTGTACTGTGAAACATTCCATTGGTTGTGTATAATGGTTTCTCACTTATTTAACCTTTATTGGAGGTTTTGAAGGAGGGAGTTAAAGCTGGGCCTCAAGCATATTCAATTTATTTATAGGAAATAATATAACTTTCCCAATCTTTAAGGCATGGGTAATGAAACTTGGAAATCCAAAGGGCTAGTTGAAGTGTTGTCAAATGAAGACCACTTGATCCTTTTCAAATTTGCTTATAATAAGGCTACATTGAAGGTAATTCAAAATTTCTCCTAGCACTTCAATAGCTTACCTATATTGACACAACCTGATACCACATCAAGTACATAACAACCACTAGATACTCAGGCCAAGGATGCTCATGGTGCTCTTAATCCGAGTATGCAAGGCTAACTGAATATCCATTTAAAGCCTTTGGACATCATAACAACTGTATTATGAAAATCCCAAAACTCAATCACAATACCTGTAAATCCATTTTAAACTCAGTTCTATATTCACATTTAAACTTTACCACAACTTCTGGACTTTTAAGTCCACTCAAGAGCAATCTCAACAACAATATAAAGGTTTATACATAAGGTCATTTACAAACCACAAGATAGTCAAAAGTTAATTTACAAAATTATAAAGCATATTAATATAACCAACTTAATAAAAATAGTTCATGGGCCACTATACAATAAAAGTTCAATTAGAGACTACCCACATGCAGTAATGCCCTGAAAATGTCAAAAGATTGCATGATTCACTCAGAGCTTCAAGCTCACCAAATTAACTTGCATAGTTGGAAAGTAGAGGGGGTGAGTACACTAAGTACTCAGTGAGCAGGAAAAACATATATCGCAAACAGAACCTGATACGCACCAAGATGGTCTAGATAACTTAAGGACGAGTTTTTCACACATCTAGCATGCACATAACCACTTATGAAGTGAACATACATGACATAAAAACACATAGACTTAGCCTGTGACTCATTATATACTATTTAGGAACCACATAGGCCTAGCGAATTAATCACTCATCCAACAAACATAGGTTCTAGTTCTAGTTCTAGTACACAAAAGCAGAAAAGCATCACATGTATAAATCAATTCTCTTCAGGAAAACAAATCTCAAAATAGACTAAAACAATCATGTGTGTCACCACTAGTAGGCCAAACTAGTGTGCACATCCACCGATTCCTAATGTTAGTTTGACTTTCATCTATAATGAGTCCAAACTACAGTCGACAAGAGCGTTGGCAACCAGACCTCTACGTGTGCAATCATGTGCAAGTCCCATAGAAAGGTGTCGATATGAGGACTTGACTTTTATGTGCCAACGTCAAGTGTATAGGGGTCGCTTAATCTATTATGCCTAGCATATGATTGATTAATCGTTACCTCACCAATCATAAAAATAATTTACAAATATTAAGTACTAAAATCAAGTAAGGCACCATGCCTTTATTTATCATTCCAATTGATAAAATGAAACCTTGTCATGGCTATAAGCTAAAAGAGAACACATACATGCAACATATATGACTCTGTTATGCATATGTAAGTTCCAAAACATTATTTCATACAACAAAGGTCTAAGTTCCAAAACATTATTTCATGCAACAAAGGTCTAAGTTCCAAAGCATTATTTCATGCAACAAATATCATCTTTTGCACTCTAAGTGCAAAGTTGTTCAAAATTGTAGTTTCAAAAAATAAAACGTTGTCCTTTGCACTCTATGTGTAAGTTTGTTAAAAACAATATCATTTCTCAAAATACATAATAAAAACATTAGTTGCACTCCAAGTGCAAAGAGTTATTCAAAACATTGTCATTTATTAAATACACAAGTATACTAGCATCCATTTGAGATTCAATTCTACTATGCATTACCTAGGTTCAAAATTCACATACAAGTCATCATGCATGTCTTGGGATGTCCTAATCCCATTTGAGAGATATGGTTTCCCCAACTCACCTCAAAAGAAGGTGTACACCCTCATTGACTTCAACAATCCTCAGTATGAGCTCCTTGATCTACAACTCTGGAGCCTTTATACAAACAAATATACAATGTATTTACTACTTAAACATCTATCTCTTATTCATACACCACCATAACCAAATTCATCCCTAACCAATCATCATAAATGTAATATCCCATTTTTTGGTCTATGCTTAGGGTTTGGCCCTAGATTAAGTATTGCATATACATGCATAACATTAGCATTCATACACGAATTGATATTACAACACATTACAAAGATAGCATATGCACTCAATTAGCTTATTTTTAGGTGTGAAAAATGTTAAGTGATCATAATGTGAATTATGAATTAATGTGTCTTAAATTTTGGTATAATTGGTTTTCAATTAGTAAATTGGGATTAAATGTTATTAATTGAGAGATTAATGGATTAAATGTACATTTGGTCAAAAAAGAGTAAAGTGGTAAGAAAAAAGTTGATACATGGAAATTAGGATGATTAAGCCCAAAATTGAGTTACATTTGGCATAGTTAAATTGGTGACAAATAGACTAGTAAATTGAATGACAATTGGATCAATTAGTACGTGACAAGTGGACCAATCTTGGAGTGACATGTGGACTGATTAAAGGGTGGCAAACGATAACATAATGAGTGGTTTAGTGGCAGCATAATTGTTGAACAAGTGGCTAGCATGCTTTAAGACATATGTCTTTGTAAGTTATTGACACCTAGCATGTTAATATGGCAAATTATAGCACACAAGATTCTTAAAACAATTAAGGATAAGGTATTTAACTATGATGCATTTGGACTTGATTAAGGTTTAAAAAGAACACAATTTGATGTTGGAAAAGTTGGTTAAATGTGTGATAAGTTTTGATTATTAGTTGATGTTATACTTCAAGGAAAAGAATGTTCGATAATAATGCATCTACGTTTGAATGATTGAGTATTAAAGAATGTATGAGTATATGTTACTAGAAAATTTTCGATGAATGTATAGATTTAGCTTACTAAAATTTCAGATGTAAGGTACCAATTGTGTGTGTATCATAAGAAATTTTTTGATCATGGAAATGATTAAGGATAAGTATAAAGTATGATTGATGAATTTAGAGTAAACCAAGCTATTTTAAAGAGACAAACCTAATGGGAAAATGGTAGTATACAAAGTATGATGTTGAATGGTTAAGAAAGTTGAATAAGGTTTCATACTCGGGAAAAATAATTGAGCATGCATTGAGCATGACATATGTATATATGTGCAAAAATGAATATGTATTTGATTGATTGACTTTGTAATGTGAATTATGTGTGAATTGTATGATTTGAGACACTTAAGTCGGATATCATTCCATCCAAGCAATAGCATAAATTGGAGCGTGTTGTGAGTCAACCTAGATGATATCACTAGGATTGATTTATTTCTGTTTCTGTTTAATTCCTATATATTGAACTGGTAATGAATTGATTATGATTTGTTTATAAATTCCAAACTTTAATGGTTCGAGGAGTTTGATATTTGGGAATGTATTCTACTTGCATCTAAATTCTGAATGATATCTGTATACTCAACGAAAGTTGAATGCCAGATATAGGTCTTATGAATATAAGATTCTGTCTGTGCATCATAAGTGAATGTTGTACATGGTATATTTTATTATTTGATGCATTTCATAAAGTGCATATTCAGATAAAAGCATTGTGATCAAAGTAGCCAGTCTGAAAGAGCTTTAATCTCAAAATTATGCATGTAAAGCTTTGCTTCGTGATTTCTGTATCTGACTGAGCCCAATGGGCCAATATCTGTATCTGTATCTAAAAGGTGCTTGATCACAACAAATAATATCGAATCTGGAGTCTCATATGCATCTGTATTTGTATACTTATGATTATGAAATATATGATCATGAATCTTTTCTGAAATTGTGATGATTAAATGATATGCCTTAATAATGTGATTGATTGGGTTATTTATGTTTTGAAAGAATGTTTGTGAAATTGGCTAATTATGTGATATTTGTGTATTTGACCTAAGTGAGATCATCAATGATAGTTTACTCATTGAGTTTGCAAAACTTGTCAAAATTTGCAATGTGGCTTTTCAGGTACAAGACAGGAGATCTAGTTCCTATGATTTGTTTAGAAGACCATTTTGGATCAAAGGTCTATTAGTTGACATCAGAGGAGTTATAGTTTGTAATTTGTTCTTTCTTGTCATATGGAACTTTTGTATAAGGATTGTAAATATTTGTTTGAATGAATACAATGTAAACTTTTTTCAATGAATGAAATGAAGTGTTGAAGTTTTTAAGTATTGCATATTATTTATGATGTCATTTAAGAGATTATGTTTGCTCTAACATACCATTGTCATAGGATATGTACTTGAATATCCTCTGCATGTTCGAGTATATACTCTATGGCAGCGGGATGTTATAATAAATATTATTCTAACATATGTCAATAGGTCAATAATTCACTTACTATTTCAGTTCAATCTCTCCTCAACCATCAAGCTAACCTAATCTTATGTGCAATGTTTACATCCTTTTCTTCCTAAAGTTCCTTTATGAATAAGCTTTCTTCTTTTAATCATAACTCTCTTTACAAAAATCCAAATGTTATGATCCTTATGTCCCCTAAAACTAGGCTTCCATTAGTCTTAATATATACAAAAATTATACAAGCAACATCTCCATTTAAAATATAGTCTCGGTCTAAATTATGTCCTATTTCTGGTAAGAAATAGATTGGCAACCAATACTCAACCCTTAATAAATCATTATCAATACGTCTCCTAACAAAACCATATCAGAGAACTACTAATAAGACATCAATAATGTTGGACCCCGTCTCCGAGGCCCAACATTCGGACCCATATAAGCATAGAAGACCCATAACCGACAACCTACTGACCACAATATGAGAAACTTTCAAGGGAAATTTCGGATCTGCCCCTTAAGGACAATTGTTCCTCATGTTCTAACGATTCCGACGCCACTGAAAATGCTCTATTTGGATTAGAAATGAAGAAGTTATGGTTAAAAATACTATCTTAAAGAAAACAGTCAAAACTGAACACTCT
>JANVCQ010000005.1:41164627-41175292 GCA_025531925.1 Erythroxylum plowmanianum | reverse complement strand
AAAATGTCTCCAAATGGGTATTTGGATCCTCCAAAGGCAATCCTCCAAATTGAGATGCCCTCACCATGGATGTAATGCTATAAGGAATCTCAAAACTCGCAACTGTGATCGTCGGCCTTATAATGGGAGGCATGGGTCTATTGTTATGTCCCATAGTCAAATCCATCATAGTCAACTGTCTTCTCTCTTCAATATGTGGCATCAACCTCTCCTCGTGCTGTTCCATCTCTGAAAACTGCTCTTCTCTAGTCCTTTATGCTGAAATACTACTTCAAGCTAATCTAGTTTCCTTACACAACCTGCGAGCAGTTTTTTCAATCTCAGTATCTAGTAGCAAATTTTCGGGCTTTTGACCACGAGTGAGCATAAACAAAATGGAATAAATAAAAATAAAATAATAACAGAACTAGGAATAAAAATAAAATAAAATAAAACACACCGACATAAAGCAATCAAGCAAACAATTAAAATATGCAAATAAACAACAAAGCAAGAATTAAATCTGAGACAATTAATACTATTTAATCTAATGACTCACAACAAGGAATTTACTCCCTGGCAACGGTGCCAAAAACTTGTTGTGGTTTAAACAAAATAATATAAATTAAATTCTATCTAGACCAATTAGAGGCAAGCGCACCTCGTCGACAAGTAATATAAATCAGTAAGAATCGGATATCATACCCAAGGGAAAATTTCCAACACGTAAGACAAATAAATTAAACGATGAAAAATTACTCAGACGATCAAGAATTAATTGATTTGAAAATAAAATAAAATCAAGTAAATCAAGGAATTATGAAAATTTCAAGGTATGAATTAAAATGACTAGATTTAATCAAATGACAAAAAATCAGTTAACATATCAGATTTCAATTGGATTGGAAACTAAAATAAAATTGTAACGATTGATTGATTTAGGAAATACTTCACTTAAGCAAGTCGAACCCAATGTTCTTAGTGTTCCCTTCTCTTCTAAATCCAAGTCACTACTTGGTTCATAGATAATTCGGAATAAAAGGCGTTAAATACAAGAAGCCTAAAATTAAGTTCGTTAATCTTGGGTATCCTCACACAAGATCCTAAGGTTAGTCCACACTTTAGTATCAAGTATATCGCTTGATTAATTTTCTAACAAATTAAATCCCATTGTTTGTGACATTCGATCATCTAAGGTCTTAATTTAGGTGATCAAGCTAAATTAGGACTAAATATGCATTTAATCAAACAAAAATCAATACCACAAAAATTATCCTATTCCAATATCAATCTTAACCTTAACCGAAAAGAAAAACTTACTTAAACATATTCATCAATGTAACATAAATCATGGTCTTAATATATGTTTGCATTGATTAAATCCACACAATTAAAATAAATATGAAATTATTCAAAACAAATTAAAAACACCCCTTCTCGTGCAACTGTATTTTCTGACGCCACAAGCTCCAACAAGTTTATTCTCCACTAGCTGCAACATCTTTGCTTCATCAACGTGAGTGGAGAATTTGTTTAAGCCACCAGTTTCCTAATAACGTAGCTCCTTCAACATGTGTGTGTATAGAATTTCGCCTCCTTGAAGGAAAAGTCCCTCCTCTTTTTGTTGTTTTCCAATTTACGTATTCTATCCATATCACCAACTGCCTCCTTCTCTTGCTTCCACCTCCTGCTTTCTTCTTCATATCCAGCTACTAACGTGTCTTGAGTTGCCCTCCTCCTCATCATTTAACGTGTGTGAGTTTTGAGTGTATGTTTTATTTCCACCTGCTGCTCCAACCCAATCACGCCGCCAGCTGCTCTTAACGTTTCTCATTAGCTAATGTTTTTTTAATGTTTCAAACTCTTACTTCAATGGCTCTCTTCCTCCCTTCAGTTAGGTGTCAACGCATGTGTTCTCCACAGCCAACATTTTTTTTACACAGCACCACTCACCAAATGTCTCACACACACAGCGCCCCCTTTTCTTTTTTCCTCTCACTAGATTTATTAAGTTGATGGTTTTCTGCCTCTCTTGTTCCAACCTTTTCAAAACCACGCAACCCAAGCCTGCAATGCCAGCTCTTGCAAATATCAGAGAACCCTCCTCCAAACTTACACTAATGTGACAATTTAATTGTGCTTAGTTTCTTAGTCCACCAACGCTGCACTATCTTTGTCTGCTGTTTTTGTTGTTTTCTTCCTATTCAATGTTTTCTCTTTTCGTTGTTGACGTGTGGATGGTGAATGTATGTTGATTGGTTGCTTGTGTTCAATGAGGAGTTGCTTTTGGTTTCGTTTTTTTCCTCTCTAGTCCACATCACCATCTGCTGCTTTATTCACGCCTTATTTTCTTCTCTATGCCGCCAGCCTTCTTTTCTTGTTTCTTATGTATTGAAGGTCCATAAGCTCATGCTCTCCTTTATTTGCTGCTACCGCTGTCTTTGTTTCCTTCTATTTTTGCTGTCTTTCTCCACAGACCCATACACTACAAGCCCACACCTTCACGCACGCCTCTATATTCAAAAACCATGCAAACCACGCCAAAGCCACCTTTCACGCTAGCTGTCGTTTTCTCGTTTGTCCATATTGCTGTGTCGTTTTTCTTCTACCTTCTCCAAAGTCCATGCACGCCACTTCTTAGCTTCCCACATTGTCGTTTTTGTCTCTGGCCATCTTGTCCATTAAATCATATTTTTCCATCCAAAAACATACATTGTTAACTTTTTCTAGATTTTTTTTCTTGCTTGATGCTTTTGAACCTTCCAAATTCCATATGTGCCTAAAATTAAAACAAATAACTTTTAGTTAGTGCAATTTAAATATTAAATGGACAAGAGTCTAGTACATGATGTATCTAAAATCAATATAAAATGTCCATTAACAATACTTGGGCGAAAGACACTCACAATACCCTTAATCTGACTATACAAGGCTAACTAAATATCTTTAAAAACATTTGGACAACATAATGGCTATATTATGAAAATCCCAAAACTCAATCAAAATACGTGTAAATAAGTTTTAAATGCAGTTCTATATTCACATTTAAAACTCTACCATAATTTTTGGACTTTTAAGTCCACTCAAGAGCAATCTCAACAATAGTATAAAAGGTTTATCCATATGGTCATTTACAAACCATAAGACAATCAAAATTTAAATTACAAAATCATAAAGCATATTAACATAACCAACTTAATAAAAACAGTTCATGAGCCACTATAAAACAAAAGTTCAAATAGAGATTAGCCATATGTAGTAATGCACGAAAATGTCAAAAGATCGCAAGATTCACTTAAAGCTTCAAGCTCACCAAATTAACCCGCATGGTTGGAAAGCAGAGGGGGTGAGTATACTAAGTACTCAGTGAGCAAGAAAAACATATATTGCAAACAAAACCCGACATACATCAAGATGGTCTAGATAACCTAAAGACGAGTTATTCACGTATGTAGCATGCACATAACCACCTATGAAGTGAACATACATGACATAGAAACACATAGGCCTAGCCTATGACTCAACATATACTAGTTATGAACCACATAGGCCTAGCCAATAATCACTCATCTAGTGAAAATAGGTTCAAGCTCCAGTCCACAAAAGCAAAAAAGCATCACATGTATAAATCAAATCACATCAGGAAAGCAAATCTCAGAATAGGCCAAAAAAATCATATGTGTCGCCACCAGTCGGCCAAACTAGTGTGCACACTTACCGATTCCTAGTGTTGGCTTGACTTTCAACTGTGTTAAGTCCAGACTACGATCGACAAGAGCGTCATGACCTTAGGTGATGAGCTTGTCGGTGACCAAGCCTCTAGGTGTGCAGTAACCCACAAGTCCCATAGAAAGGTATCGATATGGGGACTTAACTTTTATGTACCAACATCAAGGGTGCATGGGTTACTTAATCTATTGTGCCTAACACACAGTTGGCAATCATGCCTTTATTTATCGGTCCAACTGATAAAATGGAACCTTATCATGGCTCTAAGCCAAAAGAGAACATATACACGAAGCATACATGACTCAATTTTGCATATGTAAGTTCCAAAAAATTATTTTATGCAACAAAATTCATCTTTTGCACTCCAAATGTAAAGTTGTTCAAAATTGTAGTTTCAGAAAATAAAACGTTTTCTTTTGCACTTCAAGTGCAGGTTTGTTGAAACCAATATACATAATAAAAAAATAATTGCACTACAAGTGCAAAGAGTTATTCAAAATAATTTCATTTATTAAATACACAAGTATACTAGCATCCATTCGAGATTCAATCCTACGATGCATTACCTAGGCTTAAAATTCACATACAAGTCATCATGCATGTCTTAGGATTTCCTTATCCCATTTGAGAGATATGGTTTCCCCAACTCACCTCAAAAGAAGGTGTATACTCCCTTGACTTCAACAATCCTCGGTCCAAGCTCTTTGATCCACAACTCCCAAGCCTTTATGTATAGAAATATACAATGTATTTACTACTCAAACATGTATCTCATACTCATACACCACCACAACCAAATTCATCCCTAATCAGTCATCATAAATGTTATTCTAGCATATTTCAATTGGTCAATAATTCACTTACTGTTTCAGCTCAATGCCTCCTCAACCATCAAGCTAACCTAACCTTATGTGCAATGTTTACATTTTTTTCTTCCTAATGTTCCTTTTTGAACAAGCTATCTTTTTTTAATCATAACTCTCTCTATAAAAATCGAAATGCCATAATTCTTGGGCCCCTAAAGCTGGACCTCCATTAGTCTTAATATATACAAAAATTACACAAACAACATCTCACTTTAAAATATAATCTCCATGCAAATTATGTCTTGCGTCTGGTAAGAAATAGACTAGAAACCAATACTCAACTTTCAATAAATCATTATCAATACATATCCTAATAGAACCGTTTCATAGAAGCATTGATAAGATATCAGTAATCATTTTTTCATGTTTTATACTTTCAGTAATTCGGACTCTAAGGTCCTCAAAAATTAGGAAATACTATAAGGTTCCTACACAGGAGTCTATCACAAGTAGTATTAGGAAACAAGCATAACTCGAGCTCTAGTCACTATTTTGTAAGCCACTTTCATAGAGGTCAAGTAAAGAAGTATATCTATTTCTTTTATTCTTTGAGTTTCTTCAAATTCGTGCTCTAAGAATATGAAAGATAGATTGAAAGAGAAAGATGAAATTGAAACTAGAGTTTCATGTGTCACCATTCCATTGGTACATAGGTCACCATTCTATTAGTACATATGTTATCCTTCTTTTGGTTCATATGTTACTATTCTATTGATCTATGTCTCACTTTAGGCTCCATATGTCACTCATTTAAGCATCCATATGTCACTACTTGTAAGGCTACACATGTCACCAATTGTAAGGCTACACATGTCACCAATTATAAGGATATGTACGTCACCAATGTAAGGCTACACATTTCACCATTCTATTGCTCCACATGTTACAAGTATAAAGTGCCATTTGTCACAAACTTAAAGGGCCACTTGTAGAAATTATACTCAATCCACTTATCATCCATTTAACTGAGCCATTGTAACTTATTCCCAATGCCACATGTCACCATTTCATAGGCCTAATCAACCTAAATTCCCATGTATCAATTTGTCTGGCTCTTTAACATTTTTCTTAGACTAGATGCATATATCACCTCATCAATTACTCAATTGTAACAATAAATTCCCAATTCACTAATTTTAATCCATCAATTCATGTTATTGGTAAATCAAAATGTAAAACATTAGGAATGCACATTCATTTTTGTTACATACCCCGAAATATGTAAATTGAGTGCATATACTATCATGAGATGTTTTCTAAATCATGATTCATATGTGTATACAAATATTATGCATGTGAATGAAATGCACCTCGTAAATGCTTAAATGAGGTAACTCATATGACTCAATATAATTGTTTAATTTCTTAACAATTTTGGGAAGCAAGATATTACATATATTCTTGCAAATGTAGAAACCAAGGATCAAAATTTGAGGACATAAAAAAGAAAATAATTCCTTTATTAGTGAACTTTCAACAAATCCTTTTAGAGTATTGGTCTACTAAGTGATTAAGCTTGTTGCTCAACTATTTAGGTAATCCATTTTGTTTAGATGAAGACAATTCTTGTAAGAAGAGAGTTTGATAGGCAAGGTTGTGTATAAGCATGGATTTAAACAAGATGCTTCCAGATAAAATTCCTACACATAGGTTGGGAAATGATGATACTTTGATCTAAGACAATGTCAAAGTCTTATATCAATAGTGTCCACCATTGCTATAACAAGGGAAATCTTGGATTCTAGTAGGAAAAATTTTCAAAATTAGATTTTATGACGAGCTAATGAATCTAGGTAATATAGCTAGTTATATTCCATAAGAAATGGTAAATTAAGTGGATTAAAATGAGTAATATGGGAGCAACTTCAACTTGTTTAATAATGCACCCTTATTATTAACTAGAACCACATCTATTTGATCTAAATTTAAGTCAACTTCCCACTCTAATGGAGAGTTCATTAGACAAAATAAGAATTTATTCCTTTAATTTTGAATCCCCTTCTAAGCCTTCCCCAAGACAAAAAGAATGAGTGCAACATTAGAGAAATCAATTATGGTGGCAGTGTGTAAGCCTTAGCTGAGGTTAATGATAGTTTTTAATGGTATAGAGAAGAAAATCCCACAAGAAAACTTGTAACCTATCAAAGCAATCTACTCAATAATTTCCATATGCGTACAGAATGTTAGGGGTATGAATGACCCTAAGAAGTAGACAATGATGTTTGATTATATAAGCTTAATAAAGCCATTATTCCCTTTGTAAATTGATTATGACAATATCTTACAACTCCATTTGATTTTTTTAATATCATCAAACACCATGTTCATGCATTCAAACTATTGTTTTATAGTTTGAATCATGAATGCATCATCATTCCTTCCCCGTTCTTCTCTATCCTAATTATATATATCAACCTACAAAAAAACTTTAATAGTAACCAACACTTTCTAACGCATTTCTCTCAATTAATGTCATTGAATTCACTCAAGTTTCACTTTTTTTTGGATTTTCTCGATACTAATCTTATACATTTTATCCTTTTCCAGTTTTTTCTACATTCATAAGTTCCTTAAGGAACTAGACAAATTTAAACAAGAATTTAACCTCGTAAAGTCTAAAAATCTAACAACTACCAATCAAAAAGAGAAAAAATTCATAAGTTAAGCAAGAAATATTGAAATCAATTCAGTAAGGAGAGATTAATAAGAGTTTCAAACAATATTTGGGAATGATTTTCATGAGGTAACTGTTCTTGCATTACTTTTCTATTATTTCTCAATCACATGAATAATTAGTATAAATAATAGATAATCCTTAAAATAAGAAGATAATGGAATTACTTTTTCTGTTGACACTTTAAAATTAGGAATATAATGCAATATAACAAAAAGGAATCACAAAGAACACAATTTTCTTTCCTTTTTTTACAAAAGAAATAAGATAGACTTTTGATGATACATAAATTAAAAAAATGACCATCCTTGAGTTTGAGCCAAGCTTTAATACTAGCTAGTATGAATCTACCTAAAAGAAAATGCATAAAAGACTAGACCTAAGAAAGATAAAATGAATGCATAAAATAATTAACCAATTGATTATAAAGAATTAAGAACAAAATATTTAAAATATTTAAATGCTATAAAGAAAAAATTCTTCAATAATTTTGAATTTCAATAATGAACAAGGGAAAGAAGTTTTAACAACTCATAATAATAAATATATCAAAAATAACTAAAACTAAAAAGAAATATGCCTTAAATATAAAATAAAAATACAGTTTCGAGTTGACATGAATTAGGACATAACTATGGGCCAAGTATATAAGTTACAAGATTTTTTAACATCGATGGCTATGATTTAAGATGCACCCATGTCTAAGATATATAATTATGGATCCTCTTGTGTCTTTGCAAGGTTAGGCATGGTTGGGAACTAACTCATGTATGAGATTGTGGATCTTTCGAAACTAGACATAATCTAGCCCACATTTACGTTGGAGGCTATGTTCAATAAAAGATAAGTTTTTTCCTCCAAATATGCACCAACTCCAACTCTTCTAATTGAGCAAAGCCTACATGTAACGGATCACTTATTTGGGCTAGTCATGCTTGCATCAATGCCTATTATACATGGTTTATATATATAGGAATATAGTATTGAATTTTTAGGAAGAAAATGGGTGTTTCTTAGAAGTCCTTGAGTGAACACAGAATGGGAAATAATGTTTTCCTCAATGAAATACAAAGGTTAAGACATGGATTGAAGGCATAAGCATGCAAATATGGTAGAGTATTATGAGAAAGACATGATTTAGGACACGGGTGTACATAGAAGATTAAAAAATTCACTATTTAAGACTTGATTATTTCCCAAATCGTGTTCATATATACGAAGAAGTAGAAAGATCCATAGTTTGTTGCATGGCTTAAAGCCCAAATTAGGGCTTAACCTTTTTTAGTTTGGTTAGTTTGGGACTTAAACTTGAAATCTACTTAATGAAGGGCTAAAATTTCATGAGTCTGCTTAATTATAGACTTTTTTAGACAAAAATTAGGACGTGTTTTACACACGGCATTACAATGTACAATGTGGCACCAGTAGTAATGTTTTAAATGCCATATTTAAAAGAGTAAAAGCTTACGTGGTGTTTTAAGTTTTAACCTTAGATGTTCGTAAATTTGGTAAAGTAAAAAGAGAAAACCTAGAAGTAAAATCTACATAAAACCTTAAATTTTCTATCGTCTTCTCTCTTAGACACATCTTCATCGTTAGCCAATCCGTGCTCCAGTCTTCGTGAAAGGTGTCACGCATCAAAACTGTCACCCAATCCATGCTTCTTCCCTAGTTGAACTAATGTCTTTCCTGGTTGATGCATCTTCAACATCACCCAATCTATGCTCTAGTCTTTATTAACGAGGTTGGCTTGCTTGGTCCATGCATCATCTCCTAAAACTAAGGTAAGTCCTAGAATTAAATGTTAGCCATTTGACTTAAAAGTCGTAAAATCTTTGATTATGAGAAGTCTAAGGTTAGAGTGATAAAAAGAAGAAAGTGCAAAGGTTAGAGTATTCTAAGGAAGATAGTATGAATGAGATGGCCAAAATCAAACTGGTATTAGTTTCATCTTCTACCGAAAATGGTAAGAAGCATTCACCTTAAACCATTGTCAAATCCTAGAAGTTACTCATTCTATAACCTCATATGCTAAAGAAAATAATAGAAAACTTCAAATACAAAATATTGTAAAAAAGTTGCATACAAATATACCCTTTATATACATTAAGTTTGAAGAAGATTATCTTTAAAAAAATAAATTTGAGGATTATGCTATGGTTCCTTTAAGTAACTTGCATAACCAATTACCTGTAAAGATAAAGGATCTTGGGAGTTTTATGATTCCATGGAATTTGAGTGCTTCTAATGTTATTCATTGTTTATGTTTGCTAGTGTTAATATAATGATTTTTATCACTTTTTAGGTAGTTTAGAATAGGTGAATTGAAGCCTATTATTATGTCACTCTAACTTTTATTGGTTTATAAAATACCTAACTAGGGTAATGGAAGATTTACTTGCTAAAGTAGAAAAATTCATCCTTTCTACCAACCAGAGCACAATAGAAAAGTAGTTCGTCCTAAAAAATCTTAATTTGATGCTTTTAATTTTGTTGCCCTCCTATATACTTTTTTCTTTAAACGTTAAATGGTTGTTCTATTAAAGGAAAAGTTAACAAGTGAAACTTGCAATTGTAGTTTGATTACTAAAAATTAAAAATAAAATATTCATTTTAAAGAAACAAAATGTTAACTTTTTAAGGCTAACTTATTGATTAATTTCCAACATTATTCGTGCATAAATCTAACATGTAGTCCTTTATTTCAATTGAGGGTTTCATTAAAAGAAAAGATCAAGTAAGAAGGAAATGAAACGTGATCATATAGAGAAATAATCCTTTCTAGAGTTACTCTTACATCCTTGTGTATATATACAAACCATACGGATGTATAGTCATTTCCTATGATCCAAATAGAATTAAGGGCTCAACATTTTGACTATGGATTAAATTATTCATTTCTCAATAAACTTGCTTAAAAAGAGGACTAAGTTTTTTCTACTTCTTTTATAAGTCCAATTAAAAATATAATTGCACGAATTAAAACAATTGGAAATTAGCATATAAAAAAATGTAGATGTGTTTTGGCCACTGATGATTGGTCGGATGAATTTCGACAAAGCAAAACATTCCTTAATAGCCCTCTCTTCTTAGATCATTCTCCAAGTATCATTCAAAACTTAACCATAAGTTAGTATAGAAAAGCTCCCCTTCATTTGATTTAATATATTAGATCATTTATTTGTGTCTATTATTTGTAGGATGTGTTTTGTGTTGAAGATCATCTATAATAGTCCGATGTCCTCCTTTTTTGTAGATTGCGGTTGTCCGTCCGTTGAGGAAAGTCATCTAACTAATGTATCCAATATGCTTTGCTTTATAGTGGGAATATTTTGAAGTAAATCACACGTTAATACAAGACTTATTATACGATGTATAAATGCACAAGAAGGGGGGGTTGAATTGTGTATTTCCCCT
>JANVCQ010000005.1:41153398-41164527 GCA_025531925.1 Erythroxylum plowmanianum | reverse complement strand
CATATTTATAGTCTTCGTCTTCAACTGCTTCTTGATTCTTGCTTCTTGCTTCTTTAATCTTGTTTCTTGAAAGAAGCAGTTATTCAGTTGAGTTCTGTAACTAACTCAAACTGATTCTTGATTATGACGTGGTTCGCTTTCGTCTGCTTTTGCTTCCTTCTACTTTTGCTTTCGTTTGCTTTTGCTTCCGTCTGCTTTTGCTTTCGTCTACTTTTGCCTCCGTCTGCTTTTGTTTCCGTCAACTTTTGCTTCCGTCTGCTTTTGCTTCCGTTTGCTTTTGCTTTCGCTTTCGTCTGCTTTTGCTTCCGTCTGCTTTTGCTTCTTTCGTCTGCTTTTCAACTTCCGTCTACTTTTCTTCTATTATTTGTACTTCATAAAAATCATTTATGTAAAGTCATTTTGACTTAACATATTTGTGGTATAAGGGTGTACTTGTTTAATTGCAAATGATGTATTGTTTTTATGTTATTGTTTCCAATACTTTGACTATCATTGATGATAACTTAAAGTTCTGATTTAACATTCTAGTAGTAACTTAAATCTGAAAGACTCTAATTACTAGTAACTTAAAGTTAATGTAACAATTGAATTGAATAAGGATTGCATTTAATATAGGTATTTTTGAAACATTGAGGCATAATAAACCATTAGGTAGGTATATAGGCTAGAAATCAGTGATGTAGCTCTCGTGAGGTTTATGGGTGAAAATTGTCATAAGCCTAAAAGCCACAACGAGAATATGTTTCACAATTCACAAGTGTAAAAAATGCCACATACCTTATACTTTCTTTCTTTTGAACTTTTTCAACAAACTTCAATCCTATAAACTCTAATTACTAGTAATTTAAAGTTGATGTAACAATTGAATTAAATAAGGATTGCATTTAATATGGATATTTTTAAAAAATTGAGGCAGAATAAACCATTAGGTAGGTATATAGGTTGGAAACTAGTGATACTGCTCCCATGAGGCTTATAGGTGAAAATTTTCACGAGTCTAGAAGCCACAACGAGAATATGTTTCTCGATTCACACGTATAAACAATGCCCTGTACCTTAATTAATAGAACTTAGTAAGTTCTTATAAGAGTTATACATATAGATGAGGTTAGTAGGAAAATCCACTAGAAATGCCACTAAATTTTATGTGTTTCTTGTCACCTTTCATCATTTTGAATTATTTGATTGATGGAATTATTATGAATATGTTAAGCATCATTTGTTGTGCTAAGCTTGAATTTCTCACTTTCACTTTAGTGTTTCCTTTCAACATTCTGACTGAGTCTCTTCGTTTTCCTAGAGTTGGTCATTTCAGTTTGGCAAAATGACATTTAATGAAGTAGCTTTAAGGTTTCACCATACGGGATGTTTTGTTAATATGGGTGATAATGTTATGTATGAGGGTGGTTTTATGGATGAAATTGAATTTGATTTTGACTTATTAAGCTATTTTGAACTGGTTGATGTATGTAAGAGAAGTGGGTATAACAATATGAAAAAGATATTTTGTCTTATGCTTGGTTTTGAACTATGTAATGGTTTGAGGGTTGTACAAGATGATTCTAGTATGTTAGATATGGTTATACATTACATTCATCCTTAATCACTTCAACATGGTGGTATTGATATTTATATTAAACATAAAGTGGATACCTCTGTTGAAGTCATTAATGACGAATATAGTAAGGTTAATCAGGGTATTGTAAATGAAGATAATGGTAAGGATATTAATAATGCAAGGTTTAGAGGTAATGTAGGTAATTTAGACAATGTGTGAAATGTGGAGTACGAAAATAATGCAGACATGGAGAATGAAGATGATACAAACATGGAGGTTAAAGAGGATTCAAAACAAGGAGATGAAGGTAATGGTCTGTATGAAGATGTTAAAGAGGATTTAGAGCAAGGAGATGAAGGTAATAGTCTAGATGAAGATGTTGAAGAGGATTTAGAGTAAGGAGATGAAGGTAATGGTCCTGATGAAGATGATCAAGATAATAGACCATATGAAGTTAATACACGTGATGCAGATGATGAAGATGAGGTAGTTTTATCTAAATATTATGACAGTGATAATATGGATAACTTATTAGTGATGTAGATGGTATAGCAGATGATGCTACTAGAAGGAAAAGGAAATACCCTATTGATGATGAAAATTTAGTTGAGCCTTACATTAAAGTAGGGATGATTTTTTTAAATCATTTGCAATTTAAGCTTACAGTGAGTTTGTTGTCCATCAAAATAAATAGGGTTGTCATGTTTACTAAAAATAAGCCCAACTTTGTCTAAGGTAAATGCAGGACAGATAATTGCCCTTGGTATATATATCGAGCATTTGATAAGAAGTTGCAATTATTTTAAGTTAGGAAATTCAGGAACAATCATGACTATAATAGGGTATATAAAAATCCTAGGATGAACACCAGCATCTTATCTGACTTGTTAAAGGATAAGCTTAAAACGAAGCCATTTTTAAAGAATGATGATATCAAATTTACATTAAGGATTGTTTAGGTGTTGAAATGTCCATGAGTATGGTGAGAAGAGCAAAGAAAAAATAGCAGATAATGTTATGATCAACGTTGAAGAGGATTTTGGGAAGCTTTCATCTTATACTGAAGTGATTAGGCAGACTAACCTAAGAAGCACTATTACATTGATAGTGTCTTAGCCAATTCCAACATCTCCACTTGTATTTGAAAGAATTACAGATGCTTGGAAGTTATTAAACATGGGTTTAGGCATGGATGTAGGCATTTTCTTGTCCTAGATGGATGTTGGTTGAAAACCAAAACTAAGGGTGAACTTCTATGTGTTGTGGGAAGAGATGGAAACGATCAAATGTTTCCTATTGCTTGGCTATGGTTTTAGTTAAGTCAACAGTCACATTGAAGTGGTTCATTGAAAGGTTGAAAGAAAATTTACATTACTTGGGCTCCAAAATTGGTTGAACTATAATGACTAACCAACAAAAGGTGAAAGTTTCACATCGATCTTGTTTTTACTTTCATTAAGAGTGTAACTGTTATGAAATATGTAGACTTGTGTTCACTTGCATATTCAAATGGTTATGTTTTCTCTTGCAAGGACTTGATAGAGCTATTGTCGATTTATGTCTAGATGCTGAGCACAGGTTTTATGCTAGACATGTTAATATGAATTAGCATGGAAGAGAACATAAAGGGGAAGAGATGAAGGAGCACTTTTGGAAAATTGCAAAATCTTTCATAATAAGGGAATATGAAGAATATTTGGATAAGCTTATAGCCAAGAAACAAAAGACAACGGAAGATATTGAGAGTTATGTACAAGTTTGAGAATGGTATCGGGCTTTCTAGAGGGAAGATTCTACAATTGAGTTGGTTGATAATAACTTAAGTGAGGCCTTCAATAAGAATCTAATTAATGCAAGGAAAATGTCAATTTTAGGGTTGTTTAAGCATATTAGAAGAGAATTGATGAAAATAATTATGAGAAAAAGGAAAAGGGCTGTTAAATGGAAGGGTAATTTAGGGCCAAGAATATGGGAAGCAATTGAGAAGAGTATTATGATTGATCAACCTTGCTCAATGCATCATAATGGATAAAGAGGGTATGATATTGATCATGGATAGGACAGATATATGGTGAGGCTTCATAACAAAATATATTCTTGTAGCACATATACCCTCTCTGGCATTCCTTATGCACATACTATATGTGCTATTAGAGACAATATGGTTAATATTAAAGAGTACACTTATAGTTGGTTATGGAAGGCTAAATATGTCCAAGTATATAGGAAGGCAATTCAATCGATGCCTGGTATGAAGGACTATCCCATTAGCAATGAACAAACTATTAGGCCATCAAAATTCAAACAAGGGCCTGGTAGGTCCAAAACAACTAGGAAAAAGGGCATTGATGAGCCTCAAAAGAATACAATAGTAAAGAAAAAGTAAAATGCTAACCACGTGTTTATGAGAGGCATGATCATTATATGTAGCCACTGCCATACAGAAGGACACAACAAAAGAGGCTATCCTTAGAATTGTAGAGAGGTAACTTCTAAGTTTTTTTGTCTTTTTTATGGTACAATTAAGATTCTTTTCCATAGTAGTGGAAATCTTCTGATTTTTTTTTTGTTCTATTCTCACTGTTATGAATAGTAGGTTCTAGCCCAGTTTCAAAATCCTAACAGCAGTTAATTGATTTCCATATGGAGCAAAACACAACAAACTCACAATCAACCCCTGAAAATATATCCATAGTTGAAACCAACACTGATAACCCAATAATTGCTTCTACATCTGCATCCAACATTAAAAGGGGAAAGAAAGGTAAAAGAAGAGCAAAAGCCTCTACTTCTGCCTCTACCTCTACATCTTCCTCTGTATCTACCTTTGCTGCTGTGTTTGTATCTGCTGGTGCCATAACTGCTTCAAGCACTGCTAACACCTTAAGTACTGCTCATGTATATGGAAGCGCAAATGCAACAGCCTCAATTGTTCTCCCAACAGTTGGAGGTGCTTCAAAAATAATAAATATCTGTACATCTTGAAAGGCCACCACCAAGAACCAAACCAAAGAGAGAAGAGGGTCTGATTATGGTATTGTAGATGATGGAAGAAGATTAAGGATGTTTGGTGTTGACAGATGTAGTCCAAATTCTCAAGCAAAAATTACAAGAAAAAGGCCTATCACATACTCCTCTTTATTAAGAAGCAAATAGAAAGATCAAGAAACTAATGGAAAGGATGGGGGTACACACAAATGAAACCAAACGATTGCAAATGTTAAATGTAAGTTTTAAATATTTGCAGTTTTACTAAATGTTAATTAATTCATACAACATAACAAACATTTTCATTTTATCTACAGTCTGGAAGGAGAAGTCAAAGACTACTAAATCTTGGGCAAAAATCAATAAAGAGGAAGGAAGTTGTTATTGTGTTTATGAATCTAGGCCAACAAAGTCCAACTGCATCTTCAATAGGAAATGACAAAATGTAATTTTAACATTTAATTGTTTGTGAATTGAACAATTTTGTGATATTTGTGAACTAAATAACAATAGACTGTAAGGATCTTGTTGGGATTAATGTTATTAAGCAATGAATGTAATGAATACCAATTTCAGTTTAAATTGCACTTCTTTTTGTAATACCCCACTCCCGTAAGACACGTGCCTGACATCTTGGGTGAATCTGAGTCCGTACCCCGCGAGGGTGGCATGTTAAAGCACTTAATCATTCAAAAATCGGTATAAATTTTTATTTGAAACCACAAACATAATATGCAGAAATCTATAACCAATTCGAGCCCACTTTCATTCATAAACATTTTCAATCAGCACAATACAATCAATAGAATTTCAATAGCCAATTAGGGCCCATTACAAATACAAAATACTTTAGTCATAATGTCATTACACTCCACCATAAAAACCTTTGTATACAAATTATATAAAAATTTTGGAATGCATTATTTTACAGAAATCATGGAATACAAATTTATACAAAAATAGAAAAACACTAATGTAGACACGAACTGATCCTGACCTCTATCTTTTACTTGTATGCTGTAGGGATACTCCTGTTTGCCTAACGGGGTATTCTTCAGATCCTGAAAAATATTTGCAAATTTTGGGTGAGTTTTGCAAACTCAATGAGTGACCATCATCGATGGCTCGCCCAGTCACATAACACATAATTCACATTCACAACATTTCGCATTTCATATTCAATGCACTTTAATCATTCAAATTATGCATATGTAGTGCACATGAAACCCACTTTCCATTTGTTACTTTGTTGTGACCGAGTGCCTAAACTATCCTGTATCCATTAGATAATGGGCTCATTACTAACTATCCCTTATCCGCTTAGGGGATACAGGGCTCATTTTACATAGTGAGCCTTAGGCTCTTAATCACTTTTGAGCTCAAGACTCATTATCACTCATTGAGCTTTAAGCTCTGATTGGTGGCTACTCTAGTCACAACTGTCATTATGTTTCATGCATTAATGAAATGGAATGCCTCAATCACATTTGCATATTCTCATTCACTCACACTCACACATCATCGGACCGTAGTCTGGCATTCAACAATCATATTATGTACACTTATTTCATCTCATTCATATATAATTAGCACTTCAATATCCCAATCAAACATCACAATATCGGACCTTCTGTCCAGAAATCAATACAATCATTCACATTCATATGAGCATTTAGAAGTCAATCAATACAAAATTTAAAACAAAACAAAAAATGAATGAGAACATCTAGGTCTACTCACAGTACGCTCCAGATTAAGATTTGCTTCCAAATTCTAGAAACGCCTGAATGTGGACATTTAACTGCACAACCCATTTATGCAAGACACACATTGCACACTCATTAATAATGGCACAATTATAAGCATCTATTCATGCACAATTGTGTATAAGGACTATGTACAATGAATGTTCAATGATAATACCGGGCACCTAACCAACTTCATAACTTAATCACTCATCATTTCTATGAATCATACACTCAATCCTTTGGTAATTTGATGTCAATAACTCATCCACTAATTTTTCAATAAATACCCGTATGGGACTAGTGAAGAGGAAAACAGAGTATATAAATATGTATATATCACTATCAACTTTCTGCTTAAAACTCAATATTTCCTCTTCATTCCTATTTCATTTCAGCTCACAAATCACAACCAAATTGAAAATCTATCATTTTTCATAATCATCCAAAAACCGTAATACTCGCGCATTTCATCACATTTTCTACACTTCTTCACTTTCAATTTTTCTGCATTTCTAACTTTGTATTTTCTTCATTTATTCCTCTAACTATCACCTTAATCGTTCTTTCACATTTCCAAACATCACCATAAACCTATCTCTTAATTTTAAATTCATTTTTAGTCATCTCTAAAAACACTCGAAAACTTACGTAAACAAATATATATATGAACAGTAAAAACAACAACATAACAGACTATTACATATTCATGTTTCCAAATTTTTCTGCTCTCATCACATACACATTGTCATTGATCTTTCAACTCCAAAAACTAGTTTAACACTATCCCATAACATTTCAGTCATCAAATCCAAAGAAAATCACCATGTACGGCACACTAAATCTCCTCACTCATTTTCCAGAAAATAAGAATATCACTGTTCTTAACCATTTAACAGTGAGCTAACGATGCATGCTTCATTTCATACAAAAATACATAATTATAACAAGCTTACTAGTTTGAAGCTCCAATATCTACAAAATTACGTAACCCTAATCCCTCATGCAACCACGTACATCAACTTGAAAGTTGACAGAGAGTTCAGTTTTTCTTGGGGTAGAAGAAAGAAATAACAATATATGAGTGGTAAAGGATAGGAAAAAATGAAGACTTCATTATGGTGTAGATATGATGAGAAACTCTGTGTTTAAGAAAAATTAGGGAAAGAAGCTTCAAGAAGGATAAAGAAAAGGACAATAGCTTGTCTTTCAAGGTTATTAAAACTTAACTTTAAAGCTTAGACACCTATCCCTTTCTTAACCACTTACCCACTTCCCATTATTAAAACTCACTTAAGTATGATTTATACTTAAGTTTATGACTTAATAAACCACTGTAATAACAAGTCATAACCCCTTACTCACTTTCAGATTTTTCCCATAAAAACATCATTTCGGGTCAACTTTACATGTTCTTTTTGACCCTAATACTGAATCATTGTTGGACACCTCGCCCTTGTGAATCACGAGCCCGACGTCTCAAGTGACATCTGGACACGTGTCCTGCAAGGGTGGCGTGCCCTCACCAAGACAAACACCACGACAACTTACTTTTACTATTTCTGAATAGATGTTGACCTTAATCATTTTGCACCAACCTTGGGACAATTAGCATAACTGACATTAGGGATATCGGAATAAGATCCTCTTAGGACGAATTCAAAAAGGGCTTGGAGGTCTGCAACTTTGAGGAAGACCATGAGGTCAGATTCTATCTTCTGAAAGGTCAAAAATGGAACAGAAGATAGGAGAAGGCAAAAGACAGAGGACATGTCAGCGAAACATAGACGAGACGTTAGCAAAACATAGAGGAGGACAGGTCGGCAAAACACAGAAGAAGACGCGTCAGCAGAAGATAGAAGATGTTGGATTCCACTTGATTCCGAAATCCAACTTTTGCTTTCATGCCACATCTATTGGACCTCGCTTGTTTCTAGAGTCCAACACTTTCTCTGATACCATAATGATCCGGAGCCCAACAATCGGAGTCATAAACCTTATGCTTATTACCCGAGAGGGTTATTGCCATCATTCCATAAGGTTGGTGTGCCCACACTAGTCAATCCCCCGAAATACAACTTAACTTCTTCAAAAACATTTTGCAACTCTATGTCTCTAATTTAAATTGAAGTAATAACCATCTCAATCGGAGCTCTATGGATCAAAATATGCTTAAAAATCCAAAGGGTGTTCACAACCAAGTCTTGCCCTACCAACCGATCCCTCACTTCCCTTCCTTTAATCTTTCAGAATTTAACATCAATGGCTACTAATTTTTTTTAAGGAAGAAAAATGTGTTAGGAATCTAACGCTTTAAGAATCATCTCAATCTGAGGTCAGACGAAGAAGTTGTGGCCAAACAAATCCAATATGTTCATGCCCTTACTCATTTTGTACATGCATTGGCACAATTGCCATAGCTCTCGCTATAGGTGCTGGATTGACTTTGTTTTCAGACCATTTGAAAGAAGAATTCTGGATCTACAACTTTCATGAAAACTTTGAAGCGAGATTCTGCCTTTAAAATGATCAAAAATATGACAAAAGATGACGATACAAACTAAGATGATGAATAGTAACTTCATCTTAGAATATACAGTAACTTCGTTTTAGAATGTACAGTAACATCGTCTTACTTTGCTTCATCTTATAATGTATAGTAACTTCGTCTTAGAATGTACAGTAACTTCGTCTTACTTTGCTTCGTCTTAGAATGTACAGTAACTTCGTCTTAGAATGCACAGTAACTTCGTCTTACAATGTACAATAACTTCGTCTTAGAATGTACAGTAACTTCGTCTTACTTTGCTTCGTCTTAGAATGTATAGTAACTTCGTCTCACTTAACTTCATCTTAGAATGTACAGTAACTTCGTCTTAGAATGTACAATAACTTCGTCTTAGAATGTATAGTAACTTTGTCTTACTTTGCTTCATCTTAGAACAGTAACTTCGTCTCACTTTGCTTCATCTTAAAATGTACAGTAACTTCGTCTTAGAATGTACAATAACTTCGTCTTACTTTGCTTCGTCTTAGAATGTACAGTAACTTTGTCTCACTTTGCTTCGTCTTAGAATGTACAGTAACTTCGTCTTACTTTGCTTCATCTTAGAATGTACAGTAACTTCGTCTTACTTTGCTTCATCTCAGAATGTACAGTAATTTCGTCTTAGAATGTACAGTAACTAAGACGAAGTAACATTACAACTTGTAATGCTCATATCTCCCAACTTCGATATCCAAAATTTACAAACTTTATATTGTTGGAAAGCTAGAGAAATCATCTACAACTTCTAAGAAGACAAATCCACCTAAATCAGCTCACATCAACCCAAAAATATCCCTGAAATCAGTACATGAATTTCTATAGCTGTCACATACATATATCCTTTGCAGCATCACAACTTGTAAAGATCATAACTTTCCACTACAATATCCAAAACTTACAAACTTCATATCGTTGGAAAGATGGAAAGATCATCTACAACTTCCAAACATACTATTTTGCCTAAATCAACTCACGTCAACCCAGAAATATCCCTAAAGTCAGTACATGAATTTTTCCCTTATGTAGCCTTGAGAATCATGGGCGAAACCAAAATCATAAGCCATTAGTATCCAATGATCGTAGTTTTACAAAGCTTTAGTGGGCATTTCGAGCCCTTCAATATATGAATGTATCAAAAATATCCCAAAATACAAAAGATATATGAACAGTGAATTGCTCAAAATGCAACTAAAGCCTTGGTTTACTAGATTTGCTTAAATTACAACATTTCAAAAGTGGAGTGATGCCTTGACCTTTGACTACTCAATCTCTTGTTCATCACATGCTTATGGGGAGGAAAGTGGCAGGTGAGCGAAAAGCCCGTGGGAAACAATTTTATAGTTTACAACAAGCAAAGACATTTTTAAAACATTTTCCATGTAGAAATTCATGGGTATGCAAATCATGAATGCATTACTCCAATCAACTTATCATGAACACATAAGCACATCAAATGGTTTGGGTAAGTCCGAAACATGACGCACTATACATTTCCAATAAAATGGTCCTGTGTAGTCATGAATTCTTGAGGGAGTCCTTGAGAGAGCTCCATGTCACTAGCGGGCAGGCAGGAGAAGCCTATACTTGGGTCAACGTTCACGTGACGGTTCTTGAGGGACTACCACAAACCCACATAACACAGATTTCAAAATCTTGAAAACGTGATGTCCAAGAAGGCACATTCTGTTGAAAACTTGCTTTTCATATGCTTGTTATATCTTAAAAACCATTTCCAAAAATATGGTTTCATAATCATGCATCATTTCAAAGAATCATTTTAAAAACAACTTTCCATAATATTACACAAATCATGTATATGCATATAGGACAATCTTTCACCACTTAACAACATTCAATGCACATGAATGAGGTGGTTACAAAATTTATTGCTGTCATTTATTGACAAAAAACTTTTATTAACTTATAACCTAACTATAAAAGTGAAACCTACCTTGAAGTCCTTGACTATGATTTGTTCAAATATACCTCTCCTCTTGCTCCTCTTGTCCTTCTTGATTTTCTTCAACATTAAAAAAAATCCCCAAATCAATAGGCATTCAATTGAGAAACCCATAAGACATATTCACTAAAATTGATCATAGAATCCTTAAACCCATACATTTCTTAAGCTATAAGAACCAAAATCTTCTTAAAAGTCCAAAATATTAAACCTAAGCTTACCTTGAATCCTCACCAAATAGTGATTTTCTTGACTCTAATGGAAGCTCTAATCCTCCTCTTCCTTTTTCTCTTCTTGAACAATCACAAATTCCTTCTTGAAAGCCAAGAA
>JANVCQ010000005.1:41098854-41148392 GCA_025531925.1 Erythroxylum plowmanianum | reverse complement strand
TCCCTACTCTTTACATTTAAATTTGTTTAAATTGTTTTTGTGTGAATTAACTTCTGATTTTATTGTAGAATTTTTACAAAGAGCTTTAAAGATCTATTCTACCCCCCTTCTAGATCGTTAACAATCACCAGACGATACATCCTTACTAGACGAAGTGCCCCCACCAGACGATACGTCCCACCAAAAGAAGCATCCTCACTAGACGATACATCCTATACTCTTGAGCATCTTCATTTATAAGGACCATAACTTTTGACTTTGAAATCCAAACATTGCAAACTTTATATCAATAGAATCAGATGAACAGTAGACCATATCATATGATGTCATCACCAGACAATATGATGTCATCAGACGATATGACCCCACTAGTCGATACGTCATCACTAGAAGATACGTTCCTCACTAGACAAAGCGTCCTTACTAGACGAAGTGTCCGCACCAGATGGTCCGTCCTCACCAGGCGATACGTGTTCACCAGATTATATGTCATCACCAGACAATCTGTCCTCACCAAACGAAGTGCCCTCACCAGACGATACATCCTTACCAGACAAAGCGTCCTCACCAGACGAAACACCATCACTAGATGATACGTCTCCAACAGATGGTACGTCCTCACCAGATGATACCTCATCACCAGACGATACGTCCTCACTAGATGATACATCCTATACTCCTGAGCATCTTTATTTATAAGGACCATAACTTTTGACTTCGATATCCAAAAATTGCAAACTTTATATCAATGGAAAGCTAAAAGAAAGATCTACAACTTCCATGAAAATTTTTTCAAAATCCATCTAGATTAGTACAGTATATTCATAAAAGTTTTAGATCAAATTTAACTCCCTTAACTATTCATTCCTAATAACTTCTCAGATGAATTCTATTCACTATAATCGAACACTTCAATTTTTATTTCTAATCCTTCTACTCCATTTCATTTAGCTCATTCACTATAACCACAATTCTTATCATATCCCATTACAATTCAATACACCCTGAGTGTCAATCAGTGCATGTACAATTATTTTTATGTGTGTAAAAATTCAAATTCACATGAATGTATGCTGAGCATGAAATGCAAAAAAAAAAATTTCTGACTCTCACATTGCTATTTTCTCCATTATTGAAATATAAATTCTAACCCTTAATATGAGGACAGGATGTTACACTTTTATTTTTTTGTTTTGTTGAAGTTTATAAATGGGTTATCGAGGGTGATGGAAGCTTGGTTGGAATTGTCAAATTCTCTACAATGTTTTGTAATTTTCAGGGAAAGCTTAAAGTATGTGGATGGAAAAAGATGATTAGCTTTTTGTAGTAAAGTGTTGGTTTTCTTTATTTTCCAATAAGTGTGAATTGCATTTCTTTTAGGTTTTTTTCATTTTCGTTGAAGTTCATGAATGGTAGAACATGTACGTTGTTAATACAAAGAATTGGAAATTTCAAAAATTCTAACCCAACACAAAATCATAACCAAGAAAACAACAAACTAAGTCCTCTAATAAACCTCATTACCTTAAAGAACTACTACTTGAGTTCATTCCCAAGTATTACAGTACAATGTTGTAATATTGATTGTGCACCCAATAATAGCTAAATGATGTCTACAGAACTGAATTTGTTTTGCTCCTAATAATCTGCATCTCTTCTATGAAATTCATACTTTATCTTTAACCCAGCAGATAGAGATAAACAAACATGGATAACCACTAACGAAGCTAAACCAAGTGACACAAATCATATCCTATGTACAATTTCAAATATGTGGGGAAGAGAAAACTTTATCTATCCTATATACAAATATATAATAGAATTGTAAAGGAAAAACAATTATCATCTACCCACTATTCAAACCAACAATCAAACTCATTTAAATAAAATAAAATAATTTACACAAATGCAACATTGTTAGGGCAAAGGAATAAAGTGAATATTAAAAATCATAAATTCATATACAAAAATTAGAAGGGAGCATGACTCATTACCTACTTCGGTCTTCAATCAGAGCATATGTATGTTTCAAATCTCCAAAAACCTTACCGCCCATTCACCTCCAATGCCAAAAGAGAGAGCTCACACTCACACTACTAAGAAGGCACAAGAGAGATTGCAATGAAGGCATATGCATTGAGTGATGATGTGTGTAGGGAAAGACTTAGTTAAAAATATTTTTTTTATAAGTTTCAAAATGGAAGGGTTATAAGACATATTATAAGTTGGGTTTAGTAAGGATTTATTTATGAGGTTTTCATATATCATACTAATTATTATTATTATTATTATTATTATTGCTTTTGACTCCCGAGGATGTAGGCATAGCTAATTGGTTGAACATTATTTAAAACTTTCTTTTATTATTATTTTTATTTCTTTATATTATATTATTTTTTTGGTAAATCAGTTATAAGAATAATATAAGAAAAAATATATGTACATGGCTAGAGAGAGTTTAGAAACTCATCTCATGAGCAAGGCAAAATTTGTGACTAAATTGGATTTGAGGTCGGGGTATTAGCTCGATTGGTGGGAAGGGGCCGGAAGAGTCTATGTGCGCCCTCCCTCATTTTAAAATGTGCATAGAAAAATGACCTCTCAAGTCAATTTTGTTTGACCCTGCTTGCGGAGCCCAACTTCGGATCATGAAACGTGAGCTTAATCTAATGGAATTTCTTTGAAAACCATCAGTTCATCTTTATGCTTTGATACCATAAATGTTGGGCACCATTTCCAGCACCTAACTCTTGCTTTGATACCATAATATGTTGGACCTTGTTTGCAGAGCCTAACATTCGGAGTCATAAACCTTGAGTTGATAACCTTGTAGGGTTATTCCAGAGAACCCTCTTTGGCCGTCATCTCACAAGGGTGGTGTAACCACACTAGTCAATTACCAAAAATCATAATTGAATTCTTCAAAACAATTGTAGCTCCACATCTCTAGTTTGTTTTGAAGAAAGAATCATCTCAATCGGAGCTCTACAGCTAAAGATATGCTTAAAAAGCCAAAACGTGCACATATCTCAATCATGGTCTCCCAACTGACTCCTCACTTTCTCTTAATCAAACTTCCTCAAAACAACTCCAAAAGATCCCAATTTCCTTGGAGAGATATATACATGTGTTAGGAAGCTATTGCTTTAAGAATCACATCATTCGTAGGTCATATGAGGAAGTTATGACCAAAAGATTCAAACATGTTTTTATCCTCAATCATATTGTACCTATCTTGTTGCAATTGCCATAATATTTTCTACAGATGTCAGATTGAGTTCATTCTTAGAATATTTGAAAGAGAACTGAGATATCTACAACTTTTATGAAAGCTACAAAGCGATATTTTGCTTTTAAAAGGGTCCAAAATCATAATTTACTGAAGTTGTCCTGTAAATGTCCGTTTAAAGGACATTGTCGGGGTTGGGAGCCATTTTCACCCGAGAAGGTCTGTTAAACGGACATTAACGGACATTGGTGAGGCAGGGGGTCCATTTTCACCCGAGAAGGTATGTTTACTAGACATCCATGTAAGTTTAATGGACATTGGGGTTCCCCAACTCCTCCAATGCCTCTCTAATGCTTTCAACATCCATTCTAACATCATATTCACTCATAAACTTCCCAAATCGAACTTCTAGTGCAAACTCACTTCATATCAATTCAAACACCAAATTTATCTCATAAAACTCTCAATTATCAACCTATTTGATTCATCAAAACCACAAACTCTTATCATTCACCATAGCTGTCATGTTCATATTTCCCATGTAGCATCATCACCTATAATGCTCATATCTTTTCACTTCGATATCCTAAATTTACATACTTTATATTGTTGGAAAGCTAAGAGGATAAGCTATAACTTTCCAAATGACAATTTTGTCTATTTCTTCCTAGATCAATCCAATTTTCTCCTTGAATTCAGAATACAATTCCTACCCACATGAAAAGCTTGAAAATTTGTCCCATTTTTAGTTCCTCTATGCAACATCATTTTATAATCCTTTAAATTCTAACTTTTTTTCATCCCCTCTTAAATCTCAACTCATTTGACTTGTCACATTTAACTACATCTCATCATTCATAATTCCTACGTGTGTTTTCCATAACATCTCACTGATGTATATATATCAACCATTCACGCTCAACATTCATTATCCTCATCCATATATCATTCATAATTCATTAACAACAAAATAAGAATTTTACAAAACTTTAATGGCATTCCAGGCCATATTACATCATCAATACATTAATATTCCAATATCCCCAAATTACATAAGATACTTGAATGATAATTTCTCAAAATGCAATTACAACTTTGTTTTACACAAATTACTCCAAAACAAAACAAAACATGCAAATTCGTATTTATGCCTTGATTCACTTTCACTTGATTTCTTGCTCATCACTTGAATAGGGGAAAGAGAGTGGGGGTGAGCTTAAAAGCTCGTGGGTAATAGCTTATAACAAAAAAATAAGCAAAACTATTCAAAAGTTCAATGTCATAGAAAATTCTTATTGAAATCCATAAAACACTTGTTTCTCAAATTCTCATCATGTAGTCAAATTTATAAACCACAAAACATGAATGCATCAAACTTTTTCATATATCATAAGCACTTAAGCATATTAGAATGGTTTGGGTAAATCCATAAACATGGCATACTACACATTTCCATATAATGGTCCTGTGTAGTCGTAAACTTAAAGGAGTTCATGAAGGAGTTCCGTGCCACTAGCGGGCAGGCAGGAGAAGCCTTTACTTGGTCAACGTGCACATAAAAATTCTTGGATGGATTACACCAAACCCACATAACATGTATTTCAAAACTTGTTGCCCAAAATGGCACTTTTTTCAAAAACTTGATTTCATATACTTGATATATTTCGAAAGCCCTTTCCAAAAACATGATTCCATAACATGCGATCTTTTCAAAAGAAATCATTTTCATAAATCATCACACAATTCACATATCACACATGTAGCAATTTCTTAATTCATTCAAGCTATAATTAATGCAACACTTATGATTCAATTTAAATCAATAAATTTCCTCAATTTAAAAAAAACAAAAGTGGCTTATTTACTCTATTATAAACATGTACCCACCATGAATTTCCTTGCTTAATACTCTGCTAGAAATTGTCTCTCCCCTTGCTCTTCTTACCTTCCTTGATTTCCTTTAACAATAGCCACAAAATTCCATTCAATAGAAATCTCAATTGAGAACCCACAAGACACATTCACTAAATTGATCTTAGAGTTATTAAACCCATATATTTCTTAAGCTATATGAACCAAAATCTTCTTAAAAATCCAAAATATTAAACATAAGCTTACCTTGAATTTCACCAAACAATGACTTTCTTGGCTCTAATGGAAGCTCTAATCCTCCTCTTCCTTTTTCTCTTCCTGAACAATGACAAATTCCTTCTTGAAAGCTAAGAAAAGTTAAAACCTAGCTTTTCTTCTTTCTTTCCTTTCTTCTCCACCAAATTCTCTCCTTCTTCTCTCTTCTTTTTGTTTTTCTCCCTCAATTTCGTTCATGCTTCTTCCTTAAAAGCAAGCCCACACTTCTTATTACAATTTTGCCATTAATGAGTCTAAATTGGCCCTTTTTCCCTTCCTTCAAAGCCTTATAACTTAAATGCTTAATTGACTTGCCAATTTTGCCCCTCATGAAATCTTGCCACCTTAATTCAATATAACCCATGTCATATAATCTTACTCACATTAACATGCTAATTAACTCCACAAAATTACTCTATTAAGACCTTAAAATTTACTTAAGTCATTTCCTAACTTCTTCCAAAAATCAAGACCTTTTCTGATTAGGTAATTGAAGGAATTTGATAACACGTCCTTCTAGAAAAATATTTTTCTAATGACTTCAAAATCATTCAATTTGGCTTGGAAATATGAAAGTCATATCTCAAACTTTTCCGAACTGTTCTTATACTGAAACAATATTCTGTACTCAACTTTCATCTAAAAATTGATATTCTTAAAGGCTAAATTAAAACTCGATTTCATCTGACAATTTGTAGCACTATGCCTCTAGTTTACTCCAAATTAAAAATCATTTCATTTGGATAACTAGAGAAAAAGTTATGGTTAAAACATTGAATCATACTCAGTCAACATGTTTCAACTTATAACTTCCAACATTTCACATATAATAGTTCTAACTTCCAAGAAAAGTTTGGGGTCCAACAGTCAGTGATCTACTATGACTTGACATGACTACTGCAGGCAATAACAAAGTCATGCTTATAACCAACGGTGACCATACTCACATTGGGTAAGGAAATAGTGTTAATGGATATTTTTGCTAGATTATTATCTCATAACTAACGTAGACTCAATATTCGTGAAAGCTCTCTGGTTAAAAGGTTGCATGCAAGGGAAAATTAGGACATTAAAAGGAATTATAGTAGGGATGAAGCTTCTGATAGGAGTTTTAAATCTAAATCCTATGATAGAAATATAATCTAAAGCTACAAGTGAAAGAAATCTAAACATATCATGAGGGAATGTCTAAACAAGAAAATGCATAATGATAGAGGAAGTTTGATGATTCATCAAGGTATGTTAATGTTGAGCAAAGTAAGGACCTAGATTACAATGATGAAGGCATTATTTACATTTTAACTAGTCAATTTCAAGACTTTTAAATATTGGATATAAGATATTACATCATATGATACAAAATAAGGATTGGTTTATATCATACACATAAGGAAACTTTGGTACTAACCAATTAGGGATGATATAGTTTATAAAATTATTGTAAAATGATAGCTTAGGATAAATAATTTTAATAGTGATGTAGCATAATTTTTTTATATTCAATATATACAAGATTTAAGGAAGAATTTGATTTCTTTACACATCTTATATATGAATATTTTTCTTATAAATAGATAGAGATAATATTAATATGTTAAAGTGAACATTGATAATGATGAAAGTTCAGGACTAATGAGAGACATCAATAAACTGATGGTGAGCATAATTGTAGGTGGGGAGGTTACTGTAGTAAAGTCAAATAATGACATTTTTACATTATTCCACTTATAGCTAGGTCATATCAATGAGTGCAGGATGATAGAACTTTAAAAGAGGAGCCTTTTAAAGTATGTCAAACACTATAAGTTAGATTTTTGTAAGTTGTGCATAATAGGTAAATAATATAAGATGACATTTAAAATAGGCAAGTATAAAATCAAAGAAATTATGAACTATGCAAATATTGATATATGATATCTTACTAAAGAGTTATCGCTGGGTGGATCTTAATATTTGTTCACATTTATTGGTTTATATTTAATCTAAAAGGACATCGATAGTTTAAAGAAATTTTAGGTATAATGTATGAAGTATAAATTCAAGTTTCTTATAAATTTCAAGGTATGTGAGACTAAACTAAAATCCATATAGGTAGAAAAATCAAATACCTAAAATTAAAAAATAATATTAAGTACACATATTTTTCATTCCAAAAATTATATGAGAAGTATAGGATTCGGAGACACAACAAAATTTATAAAACACCATAATTCATAACTGAAAGGCCCAAGTGTGAGGTTGGATTTGAGAATCCTTAAAATTTTCTTAGCTGCGAGTATAGTGTGTTACATCATTAATATATCACCAAAGACATTATTAGATGGGATAGTGGTACAGAGTGATGATAAGAAATAATATAATTTTTTTAATTTCAAAATCTTTATATGTCCTGTATACATTCACGTTTTCATTGATAAGAGATCCAAGCGTGATCCAAAGTTAAAGAAGTGTATCTTTATTGCAAACTAAAGGTGAAAAGGGCTATAAGTTTTGAGACTTAACATCTAAGAAAATGGTGATAATTAAGAATATAATCTTTGATAAACAACATATATTAAAGTAAACATATGGAGAAGATGTGTCAAGATTAGTAAATGGTAGTATAAAGATGGTATAAGCATAACTATATCAGCTAGAGCAGGTTTTAAAAAGAATGAAAATTCTAATTCAAGGATAATATTAGAATAAAAGCATCATATCAATATAGCCATAAATAAATGAGACGCATAATTAAGGAACCAAATAAATATGATTTTGAAGATTCATTATCCTTTACACTCATAACAAGTAATATGGATTCAATTAACTTTCAAAAGACTATAAACAATCAAGAGAAGGATAAATGGTTGAGCGCTATGTTAGAAGAAAGTGGATTCTTCGCATAAAAACTAAAAATAGGGGTTAATGTAGTTTCCTAAATAGAAGAGGTCTATAGGGTACAAGTGGGTATATAAGAGGAATCCAACAGTAACAAAAAAGAAGGAGAAAAGTTCAAGGCTCAACTTATAACAAAAGAGTATTCAAAACATAAGGGGATTTATTATAATGAAATATTTTCTTTGGTGATTCATCATACTCCGATCAAGATTTTAATAGTGTTCTTATAGCTAGTTTAGATATGCACTTGGTCCAAATGGATTTGAAAGAAACATTTTTTTCATGGTTATTTAAGAGAATAAAATTTACATGGAGTAATTCATAGGTTTAGTCAACCTCGAAAGGAGTATTTAGTGTGTAAATTGAAGAAATCACTTTATACGTTAAAGTGAACTTTATGGCATTGGCATAGAAAGTTAGACTCTTACATGATCTGAATTGGCTATAAGATGATTCTTACATATATGTTGACTCATCAAGATGGATAATTTACTTTTCTATTAAAATATATAAATTTTTTCTTTCTTTGCAATGGAGGAGGATTTAGGAGAAAAGATTAAAGATATTTTTATTTCTTTCTTTCTTCCATTCTTCTTTTATATGTTAATATTAATGTTTTTTGTTTAGTTTTCATTATGTTTAGTGGTTAATAACCCTAGTTAGGGTTAAGCATGTAGTTGCTAAAGAAATTTTCAATTATTTATATAGTTTTAATATTGGTTGGTTGAGTTTATTCTCTTTACTTAATTTTGGAATTGTGATTGGTGTTTATGGATATAATATCAAATATTTTTTGAAGCACAAATAGGTGAAGTATGATTTGCACATTAAAAGAATAAATACTTAAGTGCTAAAGAACAACAATATCCTATTCTTTAACGATAACTTTATAGATTAATTATGCTTAATAAGTTTTAATAAGTTAAATTATGTTCCAACAAATAGTAGTTCCCTATTTAGATAAACTTATATTGTAAAATCCCATTACCCATGTTAAGGCTAGAATTGTGAACTATGAGAAAATATAGAGAAATTAGGAAAATGCACATCATGCATAAGCTAAACATGATATCCATATGATTGTACCTGCATTCATTAACATTTGTCGAGTATAATTGAATTTTTAAATGTGATTAAAATTTGATTTGACAATTTTGGAATGTTTAAGATATTTTGAAATTTTTGGTGATTTTTTAAAAATATTAATTTATGGGATTATATAGTAACACATGGCAATAATATATATGTGACAAATGGCTGGTTTGTATTGTAACAAATGGTTTGTATCTGTGGTGATAAGTGGATGATTGGGTTTAGTGATAGATGTAATACAAGTAAATACCCATGAAGTTGGTTCTGAGTAAAGAATTACTGTAGCTTTTGATATTCATCAAAAGCATTCAGCAGCGAACTTTGTCTTTGTTCCTTGTCCATCACCGAATATTGAATTGTTATTGTTTTTGGGTGTGATTGAGTTATTCTTACTGTTGGGAAGAATAGTTGAACCAAGTAAGTTCTTCTAATGGTATTTTTATGGTGTAACTATATACATGCATGCATGGGTTTGAGAATTGCGGTTATAGTGATGAATAATTTAGATGGCAGATTTGAGAATTAGGAATTGTTTAATACTGTATTGAATGGATTTTGGATTGAGATAGATGAAAAATTTTTTAAGTTGATGAAGAAATATATGTCTTTTTATGGTTGAGAAGATTACATATATGGTTGAGAAGATTATGTATATGGTTGATGTACTGTTCATGCATGAAAACATATGAAGTGTTAACAGAGGTGAATTTGAATGAGCCTAGAATTAAGGGATATTTCTAACTCTTTGGGTTCTATGAATGATTCTAATGATGTGTTTGTGTTGGAATTGAATATGAGATTACTGGGTGATGTGTAATTTGAAAAGAAAATGCAGAGCATGTATCAATTTTTAGTGTTTAAATATAGATTTGATTTGTTTGAGTTGAGATGAGTTGAAATGGAAGTAAAAGAATTGGTTTAAGTGTGACATGTGTTCATTTAGTAAGATAAAAAGAGAAATATGGAGAAAAATGGAAGAAAATTGCAATTTTTGGGAAAATAGGCTGTTGGAAGTTGGATATTGGAAGTCACCCTCATGCTTATGCATGATGGTGACATTGTTGGGTATGTTGAAAGTCACCCTCGTGCTTATGCATGACGGTGACTTTGAAGGGTTGACTCACCCTAAATACCTTTGCTTCTTTTGGCCATAACTTTGTCATCCAACTTGTAAATGACTTGATTCTTGAACCAATAGATTCATAAGACATTTCTTTTCATCTCCACGAAAAATTTTAGCCATTTAAAATCATTTGGGAGAGATAGAGTGAACAACGTGGGCAGATCTAACTGAGGGTGCTCTCAAATAGTCCAACATTTTTGTCCTTCTCTTTCACACCTGTCATTCTTCTCTCTCACACTCTCTTATGCCCGTGAGTCACTCACACCTGTGAGTTTTCCACGCCCATGAGTGTTGATGACTGGATGATGTTTAATTGTCACATCATGACACAGTGTTCTCTGATAGTATATGAACCTGAGAGAAATTGCAAACTGAATGGTCCTATTTCTTTTCTAACTTCTTCTCTAGACATCAAAGTGAGGTGATCTTTAAATGGAGTAAACTAGAGACATAGGGCTACAAATCATCTGAAGAAGTCGAATTGTAATTCAATCTCTAAGATGTTTAATTTTTGGATGAAAGTTGAGTATAGTATGCTATTTTAGAATGAGAGCAGTCTTTGAATATTTGGAGTATAACTTTCAAGTTATTGAACTAAATTAAATGATTTTGATGTCATTAGAAACTTAAGACATTGGAAAATAACTTTCTAGAAGGAAGTATTACCTAATTTTGTCATTTACCCTATCAGATTAATTATGCAAAGTTGACCCATATGTGTGTTAGAAAAATCTGAAGTGGTCAATTAGGTTATAAAATTGATCTCACATTGTTTAATTTTGGTCCAAATTATAAGTACAAATTGTATTAATGAGGGTTTGATATTTGAAAGATTTGATGATAAGGATCATAATAAGATACTCGAAATTGTTATTGAACTTGCATTGTGCATATTTTATATAAGTAGATGTGCATAAAGGAATACTTATACATTTGTGCGAAAATGTGATATTTGTAAATGTGTTTTGTATGATATAGAGGGGCACATTAGACGTTAGTCAGACATTCCCAAACCATCCAGGCAATAGCATATTGGATTGTACTGTGAGCCAATCTAGATAATTTTCCTAGGATTGACTGAATTTGTTTGACTTCCAATTACGAATTGTTTGTGATTTGTTATGAATTCTGAACTTTAAGTCCAAGGAGTTTAATATTTAGGTATATATTGGAAGTTCTATGAATTGTTATGAAATTCTGAATGATATTTGTATTCTCAATGAAAGTTAAATGTTGAACTTAAGTCCGATGATTATTAGGTTCTGATTGTGCACCATATGTGACTGCTATATATGGCATATTTGATATTTGATGCATTTCATAAAATGCGTGCTCAGATAAAGGTGTTGTGATCGAAGTATCTAGTACGAAAGCGATTACATGTAGAACTTTTCTCTGTGATTTCTGATTCTACACGTAAAGCTATGCTTCATAATTCTAATCTGATTGAGCCCAATGGGCCATTATCTATATATGTATGTGAATGGCACTCGTTCATAATAATAATAACGAATCTGGAGTCTTATATGCATCTGTATTTGTATATATATGCTTTGATTCGTAATGATTACATGATGTGCGATAATAATGTGAGTATTTAGATATACATGCTTGGAATGAATATTTGTGAAATATGTGAATTATGTATATGATCTGGGTGAAATCATCAATGATGGTTTGCTCATTGAGTTCACAAAACTCATAAGCTTTTCAAGTACAAAATAGGAGCCTTAGTATCTTATTCTAGATTAGAGGAACATTTTGGAATAAGTTATAGCTCAGAGGTCTGTCAGCTGACATTAGAAGAGTTATAGAATTTATTTTGTAGTTTTTGTTGGAACCTGTATAAGGCTTTGTAAATATTTGTTTAATGGAAAACATTGTAAGCTTTTGTGAATGAATACAATGAATGCTTTTTTTTAAAATTTGATGACTTTTAAATAAGTTAGTTGATTGCATGTGTAAGTTGGATTTGTTTTGCTCTAACATATCATTATCATAGGAAATGTACTTGAATGTCCATAAATGTTCGGGTATATACCTTATGGTAGTAGGATGTTGCATTTTTAGTATCAGAGCATGGTTTGGCATCTTTAGTGACAAATATGAGTTGAGATATGATAAATAGTGAGATATTCAGATAGTGATCAAACTTTTATTTGTTATAGGTCACCTTTTATAGGAGATCAAATTGGAGAGTCAGCTGACATGGAGTTTGTAAGAGCCAATTTAGAGTCTCCTTTACCTGATTTCGTCTAAATGCCTTCGAAAATTCTGAAAAGGTGAGAAAGAAGATATGATAAGTTGAGAAAGTAGGGGGCTGTAGACTTCTACGAAAGTACGACCCAGCTGAGGTAGAAGGGTGGTTAGAGAGAACTAGAAGAGTGTTTGACTAGATGGACTATGAGGCAAATGAAAGATTTCATTATGCGGTCTCACTACTGTAAGGTCCCACATACCAATGGTGGAAGACTATTCCAAGCAGTTCCGCCAGACCTTGTAATTTGACTTAGGAAGATTTTTTGAGAGTGTTTCGAGAGAACTATATGCCGAAGATTTATATGGATGGTAAGATGAAAGAATTTTTAGACCTGAAGCAAAGTAGGCTCAGAGTGGCAATGTATGAAATAAAATTCAACGAGTTAATGGAGTATGCAACTGCATTGGTCCCCACAGAGGAAGATAAATGTAGACGGTTTGAGGACAGTTTGAACATAGAGATCAGAACGAGACTAAACATTTCTAATTTGGGCAGTTTCATAGAACTCCAAGTGGCCTCAATCAGAATTTCATAGTTGTTGAAGGATGATCAGGGAGAGCACAGGCAGGAGGTTAGAGGTAAGGGGCAGGATGAATCTCAGGTTGACTCCGACAGAAGCTTCAAAAAGTGCAAGAACAGATCATCTCGATTCCAGTCTAGATCGAGACAACCTGGATCCTGATCAGGAGGTGGATTTGTTCGATATGGGAGAGGTAGAGGATAAATTTCCTCCATCTACTCTCAGCAGCTGCTTGAGTATGAGCATCGTGGTAAAAAGCATGGTGGTGAATGTTGGTAGGAAACTGGAGCATGTTTTCATTGTAGCTCGTTACAACATCTGATCAGAGATTGTCCTAAGATGTTAGGATCACTGTTTGGAGCTAGAGGAGGAACAATGATTGAGACAATGATTTGACAGAGTAGAGCTAGTAGGTCTACACAAAGAGGCCGAGGTAGAGGTAGAACTCAGTCAGCAGGGCTCAGTGTCAAGACTGAGGTCCGGAGCAACCAGCCACAATCTTAGGCCAAGATCTATGCTATCACCAGATAGGAATCACAGAACTCCCCTGATATGGTAGTAGGTGTATTAAATGTTTTTCAATTTGAAGCATATGCATTGGTAGATCCAAGATCTATACACTCATTCTTCATACCACATCTGGCATCTAGATTGCATTGTGAGGGAGAAATAATGAAATGTGGGTTAAAGGTGAGTACTCCAGTGGGTAGTATAACAATGGTTGGTGAGGTTTGTAAAAGGTGTATAGTTCGGATTGATCAGGTAACGTTAGAAGTTGATCTAATTGTATTGCAGTTAACGAAATAGATGTAAATCTTGGCATGGATTGGCTTACAGCTCATCAGGATATAATGAATTGTTACACTAAGGAAGTGGTTTTTGAATCTCCTAATCAGCCGAGAGTGGTGCTTCGAGGAGTTAGTTAGGCTATCCCAGCTAGACTAATTTCAATTATGAGTGTGTTGAAACTGATCCAAGGTGGATGTGAGGCTTATCTGGCGGCCCACGTAATTGACACTCAAAATGAACAAACCATTCAGGATATTCCAGTTGTTAGGGATTTCCTATATGTGTTTCCTATAGAACTACCAAGTGTAACCCCAAAAAAGGAGACAAAGTTCACTATAGACCTTATTCCAGGTACCGCTCCTATGTCAATTCCTCCATATAGGATGGCACCTGTAGAACTGAAGGAATTGAAAACCCAATTACAGGAGTTGTTAGATAAGGGTTTCATCAGGCCTAATGTGTCACCATGGGGAGCTCCGGTATTATTTGTAAAGAAGAAGGATGGAACTCTAAGATTGTATATTGATTACCGACAGTTGAATCAGATCACAGTAAATAATAAATAACTATTACCGAGTATTGATGATTTATTAGATCAGTTACAGGGAGCTCAGGTGTTCACAAAGCTAGACTTGAGATCGAGATATTGTCAGTTGAAAATAGCTGAGACAGATGTATCGAAGAGTGCATTTAGAGCAAGATATGGGCACTTCAAGTTTTTGGTAATGTCGTTTGGATTGACTAATGCCCCAGTAGCTTTTATGGCTTTGATGAATAGGTATTTCAACCTTATTTAGATTGCTTTGTAATTGTCTTTATTGATGACATTTTGGTGTACTCTAAGTGTAGAAAAGATCATACTACACATCTGAGATTGGTTGTCCAGATAATTAGGGAGAAATAGTTATATGCCAAGTTCAGTAAGTGCAAATTTTGACTTGATCAAGTAGAATTTCTAGGTCACATCGTGTCTAGATAAGGCATTCAGGTTAACCCAAAAGTGGGAGGCTCTAAGGAATGTTTATGAGATCTAGATTTTCTTTAGATTAGTTGGTTATTATAGAGGTTTGTCGAGGGGTTTTCACTGATCTCAGCCCCTTTGACAAAACTTCTAAGAAAGAATGTGCCTTTTAGATGGAATGATGATTGTTAGAGGAGTTTTGAGGAGCTTAAGCATCGGTTAACTATAGCACTAGTGTTAGCTATTCCATCTGGCTTTGGAGGTTATGTTATGTACAATGATGCTTCACACCAGGGTTTAGGATATGTACTGATGCAGCATGGTAAAGCAATAGCATATGCATCAAGACAGTTGAGATCACATAAATTTAATTATCCAGCTTATTATTTGGAACTTGCTGTAGTAGTGTTTGCCTTAAAAATTTGGAGACATTATCTATATGGAGAAACTTTTTAGGTGTTCACTGATCATAAGATTTTTGAAGTATTTGTTGAGCTGGAAGGAGTTGAAAATGAGATAGAGGAGATGGTTAGAATTGTTGAAAGATTATGATTGTACAATTGAGTATCATCCTATAAAAGCTAATGTGGCGACTGATGCATTAAGTCGGAAGTCTAATAGCAGTGTTGCTCATGTACAGTTATCGAGGTTACCTAGCCTAGTTCAGTTGAGAGCACTGAATGTTGATTTAAAGTTAGAACAGAGTGATACATTGATAGCTACTTTGAAGTTAAGACCTGTGTTGCTTGAAAGAATCAATAAGGTTCAGAATAGAGATCCAAAATTAGTAAAGTTAACTGAAAAGTTGAAAGTGAATTTGGATTCTAATTTTGAAGTTAGAGATGATACATTATGGATAAAGCAAAGATTATGTGTAACCGATGTTGATAATTTGAGGAACCAAATTTTAAAGGAAGCACATGTTGTAGCTTATGTTATGCATCCTGGTACTACCAAGATGTATAACATGCTGAAACAGCATTACTGGTGGCCTAGAATGAAGAAGAAAGTAGTAGAGTTCATTTCTAAATGTATAACTTGCCAGCAAGTTGAGGCTGAGCACTAGGCTCCAATTGGAAAATTACATTCGTTACCTATTCTGAAGTGGAAATAGGAGTGAATCACAATGGATTTCATTATGGGATTACCGAGGACTCTGAGACAACATGATGCCATTTGGGTCATTGTTGATAGACTGACCAAGTCAACTCATTTCTTACCAATGACAGAAAATTATTCACTAGATTAGTTAGCTAGGTGATATGTAAATGAAGTTGTGATATTACATGGGGTTCCAATGTCTATTGTATCGGACAGGGATCCTAGATTTACCTTAAGATTTTAGGGTAGTTTATAGGTAGCTTTGGGTACAAAGCTAAATTTTAGTACGACATTTCAACCTCAAACAGATGGTCAGAGTGAGAGAATGATTAAGACTGTTGAGGATATGCTTAGAGCTTGTGTTCTAGAGTTTTAAGGAGCCTGGGATTTGAATGTAGCTTTGATTTAATTTGCTTATAATAATCAGTATAATAGCAGTATTGATATGGCTCCTTACGAGGAGTTGTACGGCAGGATGTATCGTTTGCCTTTATGTTGAGATGAAGAGGGTCTAAGAATTGTCGAAGGCCCATAGTTGATTCAAGATACTGTTGATAAGGTAAAATTGATTCGTAGCAAGATTAAAGTAGAACAAGATAGACAAAAAAGCTATGTGGATCAACATAGGTGAGATATGGAATATCAGGTTGGTGATAGAGTATTTCTGACAGTATCACCTTGGTGAGGTGTACTGAGATTTGGCAAGAAGGGTAAGTTAAGTCCAAGTATTGGTCCATATGAGATAATTGAAAGAATTAGACTATTGGCTTATAAGTTAGCCTTACCTTCGAAAATGGCTCAAATACATAATGTGTTTCATGTGAGTATGCTTAGGCGATATCGATTAGATCCAACTCATGTGATATAGACTCAGGAGATTGAAGTCTCTAGTAATTTGAGCTATGTTGAAGAACCAATTAAGATAATTGGCTATCAGAGTAAACAATTGAGCAACCGAGTGATCTCAATGGTGAAAGTCCTTTATAAGAATCATTCGAGTGAGGAAGCCACATAGGAGACAAATGAGTATAAGAGAAATCAGTACCCCTACCTATTTGATCATTCAGGTAAGAATTTCGAGGACGAAATTTTTGTTAGGAGGGGAGAATTGTAACATCCCATTACCCATGCTAAGGCTAGAATTGTGAATGAAGAGAAAGTATAGAGAAATTAGGAAAATGCACACCATGCATAAGCTAAACATGACATTCATATGATTGTACATGCATTCATTGACATTTTTTGGGTATATTTGAGTTATTAATGCAATTAAAATGTGAGTTGGCAATTTTAGTATGTTTAGGGTATTTTAGAATTTTTGGTGATTTTTTAAAAAATATTAATTTATGGGCCAGTTATATAGTGACACATGGCAATAATATACATTTGACAAATGGCTGGTTTGTATTCTGACAAAATATTTTGTATCTGTGATGATAAATGGATGATTGGGTTTAGTGAAAAATGTAATACATGTAAATACCCACGAAGTTGGTTCTCAGTAAAGAATTACTGTAGCTTTTGATATTCACTGCAAGCATTCAGCAGAGAACTTTGTCTTTGTTCCTTGTCCATCACCAAATATTGAATTTTTATTCTTCTTAGGTGTGATTGAGTTATTCTTACTACTAGGAAGAATAGCTGAACTAAGTAAGTAGTGCCAATGGTTTTTTCACAGTGTAACTATATACATGCATGCATGGGTTTAAGAATTATGGTTACGGTGATGAATAATTTAGATGATGAATTTGAGAATTGGGAATTGATTAACACTGTATTAAATGGATTTTGGTTTGAGATAGATGAAAATCTATGTAAGTTGATGAAGAAATATATGTCTCTATTATGGTTGAGAAGATTACGTGTATGGTTGATGTACTGTTCATGCATGAAAATATATTAAGTGTTAACAAAGGTGAATTTGAATGAGTTTAGAATTAAGGGATATTTCTAACACTCTGGGTTTTGTGAATGATTTTGATGATGTGTTAGTGTTGGAATTGAATATGAGATTACTAGGTGTTGTGTAATTTGAAAAGAAAATACAAAAAAACAACAAATGTAGTAAGGATGAAAATACAATAGAGAGAGAAAGTTGAACATGATTTCACATGCATGCATCAGTTTTTAATGTTTAAATATAGATTTGATTTGTTTGAGTTGTGATGAGCTAAAATGGAAGAAGAAAAATTGGTTTAAGTGTGACATATGTTCATTGAATAAGATGAAGTGAGAAATCTAGAGAAAAATGGGAGAAATTTGCGATTTCTAGGAAAATAAGTTATTGGAAAAGTTGGGTATTGGAAGTCACCCTTGTTCTTATGCATGACGGTGAGATTGCTGGGTATGTTGAAAGTCACCCTTGTGCTTATGCATGACAGTGATCTTGCTGCGTATGTTGAAAGTCACTCTCGTGCTTATGCACAACAACGATTTTGAAGGGTTAACTCACCCTAAATACCTTTGCTTCTTTTCGCCATAACTTTGTCATCTAGCCTCCAAATGACTTGATTCTTGAACAAATATATTCATAAGACATTACTCTTTATCTCCAACAAAAATATTAGCCATCTGACATCATTTGGGAGAGAAAGAGTCAAAAACGTGGGATGGGCCTGACTGAGCGTGTTCTTAAATAGTCCAACATTTTTGTCCTTATCTGTCACACCCATGATTCTTCTCTCTCACACTCTCTCATGCCAATGAGTCACTCACACCTGTGAGATTTCTCCCTCACACCCGTGAGTGTTGATGGCTGGACGATGTTTAATTGTTACATCATGACACGGTGTTCTCTGATAGTATATGCACCTGACAGAAATTTCAAACTGAATAGTCCTGTTTCTTTTGACAATAACATCTTCTCTAGACATCAAAACAAAATAATCTTTGATTTGAGTAAACTAGAGACATAGAGCTACAAATCATCTGAAGGAGTCGAATTGTAATTCAATCTATAAAATGTTCAATTTCTGGATGGAAGTTGAGTATAATATGTTGTTTCAGAATGAGAAAAGTCTGAGAATATTTGGAGTATAACTTTCAGGTTACGGAACCAAATTAAATGATTTTATTTTCATTAGAAACCTAAGACATTGGAGAATAACTTTATAGAAGGAAGTATTACCTAATTTTGTCGTTTTCCTTATCAAATTAATCATGAAAAGTTGACCCGTATGTATGTTAGAAAAATCTGTAATGGTCAATTAGGTTATGAAATTGATTTCACATTGTTTAATTTTGGTCCAAATTATAAGTCAAATGATATTATTGAGGTTTTTGATATCTGAAATATTTGATGATAAGGATCACAATAAGATACCCTAAGTTGTCATTGAACATGCATTGTGCATATTTTATATAAGTAGATGTGCATAAAGGAATACTTATACATTTGTGCAAAAGTGTGATATTTGTAAATGAGTTTTGTAAGATATAGAGGGGCACATTGGATGCCAGTCAGACATTGCCAAACCAACCAAGCAATAACATCTTGGAACATATTGTGAGTTAACCTAGATGATTTTCCTAGGATTTATTGAATTTGTTTGATTTCCAATTACGAACTATTTTTCATTTATTATAAATTCCGGCCTTTAAGTCCAAGGAGTTTAATATTTGGGTATATATTAGAAGTGCTTTGAATTGTTGTGAAATTCTAAATGATATTTGTATTCTCAACGAAAGTTGAATGCTGGACTTAAGTCTGATGATTATGAGATTCTGATTGTGCATCATATGTGACTGCCATATATGGCATATTCAATATTTAATGCATTTGATAAAATGCATGCTCAGATAAAGGCATTATGATCGGAGTAGTCAGTATGAAAGCATTTGCATGTAGAGCTTTGTTCCATGATTTATGATTTTGCACGTAGATCTATGCTCCATGATTCTGTTCTGACTGAGCCCAATGGGCCAGTATCTTCATATGTATGTGAAAGGCACTCGGTTACAACAATAATAATGAATCTGGAGTCTCATTTGCATCTGTATTTGTATATATATGTTATAATTCGTAATGATTACATGATGTGCCATTATAATGTGAGTACACATGTTCGGAATGAATATTTGTAAAATATGTGAATTGTGTATGTGATATGGGTGAAATCATCAATGGTAGTTCGCAAAACTTATAAAAATTACAACCTGGCTTTTCAGGTATGAGATAGGAGACTTAGTATCTTATTATAGATTAGAGGAACATTTTGGACTAAGTTATGGCTTAGAGGTCTGTCAGCTAACATCAGAAGAGTTATAGCTTTTATTTTGTAGTTTTTGTTGGAACTTGTATGAAGTTTTGTAAATATTTGTTTAATGGGAAACAGTGTAAGTTTTTGTGAATGAATGCAATTTTTAAAATTTGATGACTTTTAAATAAATTAGTTGATGCCATGTGTAAGTTGGATTTGTTTTGCTCTAATATACCATTATCATAGGAAATGTACTTGAATGTCCATGGATGTTCAGGTATGTACCTTATGGTAGTGGGATGTTGCATATATGCCTTAACAGAGATTATAGATACATTAGGTTAATTACTATTTCAACCTAAATAATCAATTGTGTATAGTAATTACATGCTTTTATAAATGCAACCTTAAATCCCTATTGTTTGATTTATTGACTTCTTTCATTAGTTATTTGTTTTGTTTACGTTTATTCTTTAGTTTATTTATCTTTAATAAACCCTTTGGTTTTATTTAGTTTTTTTCTTTTTAACTAAGATTAATCGGAATCATTATATAGCTCTCTATAGGGATGATATTCTGGAATCACTATAGTTTTGATTAATGACATAGTTCTCTATAGGATTGGTACTTTAGAATCAATCTAATTTTATTTATATTATTTACAATTGACTCTATATAATTGCAAATTAAATAATAGACATCAAGTTTTGACAAAAAATTTTATTATATTTTTAATCTTGATTAGTTTATATTTTCTTTTACTTTTAATCTTTTCGTTGTTTTAGGTAGCTAACGTGAGATAGGAGATTGAAAAGTGACAGATTATATTCCCTAATTTTATTTGATCTTGAAATTGAATGAACCTACTAAAGAAACTAAGGGGAAAAAAAGGAAAGAAGAAATGGTTACATAGTCAGATAATCTAGTTATGGATAAAGCAACAATTATAAAGGATGCATATAGGGGACATTTAATTACAAGTAATTTATGCCAATCCCAATTTTTTTAGACCTTTAATGAATATCTAAAAGGTAAGAAATTATAAGCTGAAGTAAGTACATCTCCACTTTTTCTAGACCTTTAGTGGATCACTAACAGAGGAAATGATAACATTCATCAAAGAGTTTTATTTTGTCATTTAAACTCTTCCATTAAATGGCCTTACAAAAGATGAGATAAGAATGAGGTGTTTCCTATACTATATACGAGATCAAGTTAGGATATGACTAATCTTAATAAAGATGGACTCTTTCTAAGAGTGATACCAAGTGTATAATGCATTTAAGTTAAGGTTTTCTTACTACATAAGATCACCAAAATAAGGACGTAAATATAAAGCTTCACAAAGAAAGAAAAGGAAGAATTTCATAAAGCTTGAGATTAAGAGAACGCTCTAATTAATCAATTCCCTCATAATAAGGATTCATTGCAATTTAATGCAATTTTTTAATAAAGACTTGGTACTAATATGTCAAACATGGGTCGATACTATAATATAAAGAATTATCTATAAAAAAATATTATCAAGGAAAGGAAGGAGGTCATAAAAACATCGACTAGAAATTTATCTACTAAAATAGTAAGGGAAACCAAAGACGTCCTTTTATAAGGTGCAAACATCTTTAGAATTAGCAAGAAAAATATAAATCCATTGAGTCAAATGAAGATGATCTTAAACCATGATATAGAAAACAAAATTTATGTGCTACCAATGTGGCATGTATAGGCACCTAAGCTATGCATGCATGAATCTTAGGCCACCTTGAAATTACAATGAGGAAGAAAATATGTGGTTGTTTACAGAGGAAAGCAAGGAATTAAGAAATAATCCCTTCTCTAACATATATTATCTATGGTAGAGAAATCACCAAAAAATTTATTAGAAGGAATAGGGAATAATAGGTAGACCTATAAGACCATTTGGGTTCTAAAATAGGCCTCAATGTCAGTAGTAACCCCATAAGACAAAAGGATGAAGGAGATGTTAAAGTAATTGATATCTTCTACTTATACTCAAATAAAATAAGTAATATAAACATAGAGACAAGCATGTAGGCCTTCATGAGATATTGGCTAAGGTAAAGCAATTGACAAATTCATCAATTCATTACTTGGAAATATATGTAGGCTATGTAGTTAAGGTAGTGGTTTAAAGAGGTCAAGATAAGCTTCCAAGCAATACTAAAGTCAAACCTAAAGATAAAGTGTGTGCCACCATGTTAAAAAGTGGGCAAACATTTGAACATGATATTACAAGAAACAAGGAAGTGAAAAGGTTAGAAAAAGTTGAGGGAAATCTAGAAAATAAAGGAGATGTATGATTTCATTGCCCATTTCAACTATATCTAGTATTGGTATTGATGTAGAAAATGTGGAAGTTGAGAACATTATAGAACCAACGTTAGTTACAAACATAGGGCCAAATATATGAAGCCATACATGTTGTCAATTTCATACTCTTAAAGGCCTAAACATATGAAGTTTTTGAAGGAGATATTTAAACAAAAGAAATTAAAGGCCATGGCTAGTTCTCTAATGTGAAATGATCCAAAATTTTATTTTCATGCTCTTTGATGTTCATAGCATGGTTTTGATGCTAATGAAGTAAAGAAATGAAAAATAATTGAATCGGAAAAGTTTGATGTAAAATAAGTTAAGATTAGCATTTAAAGTCATTTTTATTATAAAAATAAGGTTATGATATAATGGTCATGTGAATGTAATTAAACATGGTCAATAAGTGTATTTGTGGCATTAGAATTATTAAATGAAGTATTATGATATTATTTGTAAAAAAATTAGTATATGAAGTGTATTGATCACAGTTTTTCGATATGTGTAAGTTTTAATATTTTAACCTTGATATTCCGTAAGAACATAGGTTGTTCGCATAGTATCTAAGATGTCAATCCCACGACGAAGGTTAATTTAATCCAAAAATCTAATGTCGAAACAAATTGCAGAAATTCTATTGCAACTAAGCTAAAACAATAACATAATTCAATCAATCAGTTCAACTCAAGAATTAATCACGAAATATTAACAAATTAACAAATTGCAATGCACATACTAAGACTCAACCTAAAGAACTACCAATTGAGAGAAAGGGGAATTTCTACCTATCTTTAACACTAACCTAATTAATTATAAAATGTCGGATTATTAGTCCTGGACTTTCCTAAGGTTGATTACTCTCTCTTGAGTTATAACCAAAAGCCCTTAATTATAAACCTTAATTAGATTATGGAAAATTACAATTTCTCAATTCATAATTTATCCAAACCCTAATTAGATATGAAGTTTTCCACTAGACTATTAGAACCTATGTGAGATCTCTCGTCACACAATTACCAATTTGATTGATTTCTCGTTCTTATTAAACTACCTAACTCTTATTAGCATAATTTTATTATTTTCCATTGGTTCACCCTCTCAATCTATTACTGAGTTATGAAAATGCAAAAATCAAACACAATGAATCTAATTTGCTTAAGCAATCAGATTTTTATTTAATCAAAGATAAAAATAACATGAAGGTGAGTTTAGATAATCCTCAACATTCATAAATCCCATCTCAACAACTATTCCAATTATATACATAGACAAAATGGAAATACACTAAAAAATAAATCCAAATGGATGAAGGAGGCAATAACAACGAGAAACCTCCTATTTAAGGAACTACTTCGTGTAGGCTTCTTCTCCACGTCTCTCTTCCTTCGTATCTTTCTCAATCTCTCGATGAACTCTCTCTAGGTTTTATGATGGTGGTTGATGCAAAAAGCTCCTCCTCTCTTTTGTCTCATTCTTTATATACTTAATGTGTTTTGGGCAGCCTTATTGTTTTTTCGGGGTCGGAAGGTTTGAAAAATCCCTCAAAACTTGACTTTTCTATATGTCTAGGTGTCTGCTCAATGCAGGCCACGATTGTGGGCAACATATGAACATTCTGTCATAATCGTAGCACGTAAGCCATGATCGTGGGCCACTCCCTAGGCTTTTGTCATGATCGTGGCCTAATAAGCCTCAATCATAGGTCGTTGTTTCGGCTTGAATGTCTTCGAAACTCAATCATTATTTGATATTGACTCTGAAACACTAACATAAACATCAAGGTACCTTAAAAACATAATATTTAAGATCAAAGACTTATACTAACCCATAAAACACTTACAACACAATTAATTCACAAACTACACAATTATAATCTAAATACGTACTAAATGATTGAATTAATAACTAAACACATATCAAACTAAGCCTTGACACATGATGCAATTTACACTTATCAACATCCTCACACTTAAATGTTTGCTTGTCCTCAAGCAAACAAAATAACAACCACACAAAATCATAAAGCACACAATGCAATAATGAGATAATGACTTCAACTTCATGAAATAAATTTAATTTAAAACACAATCATTCAAGTCATTTTAAATCATTAACATGCAAAATCTGTGTCTTGGTACTCTAAACTAAATATGCATATTAATCCAGACTCAAGTGTTAAATTGTTTACCCTTCTCAATTACACACACTCATTAATATTTCTTTGATTCTTCAACTCTGTAACTAATCCTAAGAATATTTTCATGAAAAGTCAAACTAACACAAGTTCGGTAGGTTTTATTCAAAAACACATTTTTATTTTTATTAACTTTTTATGAACATGGACTTAGTCTTTTTATGCGGAGGCAAGCACTTGTAATGAATTTTGATCCGGTTACTTAACTAAATTATGTTTTTTATTAAGCTGCTTGGTTAGAACGTCATTCTAACCTTTTTACGTGAAGGCACACATTTGTGATGCATGTCGATCCATTACTCAGCTTTATCATGTTCTTAACTAGTTACTAGCTCTACTCATAATCTGAAGGCTAGTGGAATAGTTACTTATTTTAAAAATAACAACCTTTTTGTAATTACCTACCTTATTGCTTTAATTACTCATTTTCATGAAAAAATACTAGCAAAGCTACTTAGGTTAAAAGGCCTCAAATTATAAGTGAATGTGACAATTTAGAGGGCTATACTTAAACATTAAATCCTAATTAAGCTGTATAATTAATCAAAGGACCCTAGTTCACTAATTCTGCAAGCTAATAATTCTCTATAACCTAATAGACCATGTTCAAAATTAAATCAATTTCAATTCATCTAAGCCATTGACACATTCACATGATTCACAAAATGCAACTTAACAACTATAATATGCAAAATTCACATTCAAAGCAAAACACATACCCTCCCTACACTTGAACAACAAATTGTCCTCAATGTGAGTGGGGTACATAAGCACACCAGGCAAAATAAAACACAAAATACAAAAAAAAATAAGAAGAAAATACTAAAAAATGAAAAGAAAAGGGTTAGAGTAAGAAACCATTATGGTGATTGAGGTGGTGATGTGTCGCAGGCGGAGACCAAATGCGCTTAGAGTTGGATTTCTTATCTTATAATTGATTCAGAGAGAGTAAAAGAATTAGTAGGGAAATGCACTCTAGATCATTGATAATTATTTATGGAAATGAACAACATTGACTTCATAATAATTTGAATCTACCTAAATATGCTAATTTATGGTCATTAGCTTAACCTTGTATCATTGGAAACTCAACTAGTATCAGTTATGAGCAGCTTGCTTCCACCCTTTTTGTTCAACATCAATTTTGTAGCTTGTGAGTAAGCTACAAATTGCAAAATGGTCAAAAGGACAATATTGATGAAATTATAAAAACCAATAAAGCTCAATAATATCCTTTTTCCTAACAAACTGTCAATAAAATAGGGAATAACAAAACTCCTTAAATCTTTTATTAAGTCTCGTAGTTTGTTTTGTAAAAGCGTGAGTTACTCTTGTTCTTCCTTAGTCACCCCCTTTTTCGAACATAGACTTTCATAGCTTCTTCAAACTTGATTTCCATTGTCATTTGTTCTTCATCCTCTTGTTCCTTAAAAGATTTAAGCACATCAAATTTTTTGAATGAGTCACCCTCCTCTGAATTCTGTAATACATCATTTATGTTGAATATCACTTGGTCATCACAAATCTAAATGATGAGGTTCTCTTCATGGGCATCTACCCTAGTTTTTTTTATGTTCAAGCATGGTATACCAAGATAGAGGGAATAATAAGGATAGTTGTCACTCTTTTCTTCATCCTCTTTCCTCATCTCTTAATCTTCTACAAAATAAGGTTAAGCATAGTCTTCCACTGGTTCCTTTTGTTCTTCTCCATTTCTAAGTATGATAGCATCATATTGCTCTCATTGATATAATTTCATATTGCTTAGAGCGTCTTCCACAGTTCTCTTACAAAATTCATAAGAAAATTTTCTCATTTGAATATCTAGGTTTGAATAGAAGCATCATGATTTTCCGTTGCTTGATCAAATTACTCTTCTAGTCTCTTTTGGTTCTCTTCCATGTTTGTTAGCTTATCCATGATTTTGTCCAATTTAGAATCCCATAAACTAGGCTCATCTGATTAAAATTTAGATAGATCTTGATGTCCTAAGTGAGTCCATACAATGGGAATTTAGGATGTACTAAGTGAGTCCTTTCAATAAGAATTTGGGTGGTTTTCCCACCCTGAAGTTTATGTATTCTAATAAGGATCGTTACTTCCCTAACCATACAATGCCTCATTATAGTTCACAAAAGGTCATTGCTCCATATAATATCTATCTTCCATCACTGTTCTTTCCACTTTTTCTTAGCATCCAGCTTTTTAGATGTCTCATTTTTCATTCTAAGATGTCTTGCTGTGTCTCTACTTTACGCCTGAAACTTATTTCTCTATTTTTTAAGCACAAAAGATAGCAAAAAAGCCTTAAACTAAATAACTAGACTAATGGCTTCCCCAATAACGGTGCCAAAAATTTGATCGCGATGTTTCGATATGTCTAAGTTTTAATATTTTAACCTCAATATTTTGCAAGCGTATGGGTCGTTCGCGTAGTATCTAAGGTGTCAATCCCACGAGGAGGGATAATCTAATCCTAAACTCTAAGGCCAAAACAAATTGCAGAAATTCAACTATAACTAAGCTAAAACAATAATGCAATTCAACTCAAGAATTAATCATGAAATATTAACAAATCAACAAAAATTGCAATGCATACACCAAGAATCAACCAAAGGAACTACCAATTGAGAGAAATGGGAAATTTTTACCTATCTTCAACACTAACTTAATTAATTATGAAATATTGGATTGTTGGTCCTAGACTATCCAAGGGTTGATTACTATCTCTCGAGTTATAACCAAAAGCCCTAAATTATAAACCCTAATTAGATTATAAAAAATTGCAATTTCTTAACTCACAATTTATCCAAACCCTAATTAGATCTGAAGTTTTCCACTAGACTATTAGAACCTATGTGAGATTGTTGGAGTTTTGTAAATATAGTGCCTTGAAAAGCAAGTGTATTTACATATAACTTAATTTTCTTCTAGTTACTTTTGTAATGAAAATATTTATTATTAATAAAACAAAATAGTTTGGTTTTATTTGCATGAGCATAATATAACTACTCATAAGGTACCAAGATGCTTTTGTAAGTAATACACATATACATGGAGATGTATGGGAAATATGTATATTATTAGAATCTAAAATAATTGATTCACAATTGAATAATCAATTTGGTCTCTTGATTATAGTTTAGACTATAGTATTGTGATTTATCTCCGTGTAAGTAAAAGGAGTTTCCTTCAAGGGAATGATGAGTTTCATATCATGATAGTAGTTAACTATCGATAATGGAACTATTAAATAAATCTGGAATCACGTATGTTTTTAAAAAATAAAGTAGACCGTGACTTTAATCTTAAAACATACACCTTAACATTCCTTTATTACGAACCACAATCTTAATGAGTGGTAAACTCATATGTGTTTCATTATAATTCTTGATATGATCATAATGGATTTTTACAGAGTATCAATCCAATGTCTGTATTTTGGAATTATTAGTTAAAACATGTATTAGACAACATTACTCAAATAAAGTGTTTATAGTGATATCATCACTTCTAGATGTTTTACGGAGATTGGTGATTAAACTAGTGTCAACAATTTGGTGGACTAGCTACCTATCAAGGCTTAACACCATGAAGAGATCTTATATGTTAATCACTATATAGAGTAAAATGGGAGATCTAGAAGAAAAAACAAACGTAAAGGCAAAATAGTAATTTTATGTGGATGGCTATAATATGGTTCATAATAGAGTTTGTAATTGAAAATCTTATTTGAAACATGTGTTCTCATAATTTTTATTAATTCAAGAGTTCATCTAATTGTCTTTAATGAAATGACATTTGGTTAATAAGCTGTAATTAATTTTAATGAGATTAAATTAATTTCAGGCTTGTTAGAGCTTGAATTATATAAGTCCGATTAGATTCCCCACTTGGCTTATAGGAAGGTTATCAAGAAAAGCAAGAAATATAAATAAAGGTTACCAGAAATAAGAAAAAAGAAAGGACTGGATTAGATTCAGAATAATAATACCGGAACAATTTAATTAAGAGTTAATTAAATTGGGTTTTAAAACCTATGATCGAATGTTGGGCTTACACTAATTAATTGTTAATTAGAAGCCCAAATGAACATTTAATATTGGGCTAGACTTTGATTTGATTTGATTAATTAAATTAATTAAATTGAAACAACGTTATTAAAGATAAAAGGAGGGCAATTTTTGATTTTATAGCTAAATGTGCAGCTAAACATTTGGCATTGAATTGCTAAATTTAAGATGGTTTTTATCATGCTTCATCATCATTAAATGGAGTAATGATGATTGTCTTTTAATGATGACATGTAATCTTTTAGCATTCATTTGATTAGAGAAGGAGGAGGTGCATTAGATGTGCTCTCTCCTTTCTTTCATCTCAAAATCGAAAATGAGAGTGTCTCATTTAGGTTATTGGTATTTTCATATAGCCATCTAAACAAATGAGAGTGTCTCATTTATTGTCTTCTTTATTGTTGATTAAAGAATGAAGTGATGCATTGGATGCACTTCACTTCTTTCTTTCATCCTTAACCAAAATTGAGAAAAAGAAGACAAGGGGTTGTTGCATTTTTTACTCACTCTCCTCTATTGCATGAGCTAGCTAAAACTTGAATGAGAAGAGTCTCATTTTTGGCTTCTTTCAACTAAGGAAAATCTCTTCAAGATTTCTTCTCCTTTGTCAACAAAGGATCTTGTTAACCAAGTTGTCCAAAGAGAACAAGTGGTAGAGGATACAATAACAAGGAGAGGATACATCAACAAGGAGATGATACAAAAGCGAGGAGTCAAAGTTGTAGCAAGGAGTCCGTATAATTTCCATTTTGTTCTTATGTTAGTTATTTTCCTTATACCATATCATGTATGGCTTAAACATGTTGATTTGGATATTACACTTCCATAGCATTTTGATTTTAGAAAAAAATTTTAAAATCTACTGCTTTAGCCAAATCTAGTATGCTTTTTTTCAATCCAACAATTAGTATTAGAGCCATTTTATTATGCATGATTTCGATTCCTATATGTGATGCATGGGTTGGCAATTAAATTTTGTATGTTGCATATTTTTATGTGATGGAAATATATATGGTGTATGTGTTGCTCTTTTGGTTGTCCATAGAGTAAAACCTCAATAAATGAATATTTGATAAATTAATAATCTCGATTAAATAATAATTTTCTCCAGTCCAACTTGGGCCAATGGGATAAAATAATAACCTCGCTAAATGCATAAGATAATAGTTTTAAAAAAATTCCTTAAGACCCACTGAAAATATAAATAATAATTCATTAAATAAGTATGAAAATTACATATATAATTTATAAAATAAATCACTTCCTAAACAATTTTTATTTTAAATTTTATGCTTTTCTAAAATATGTATCTATATTCAATTGATTCTTCTTTTCATGTGAATTGAATTCAATTTCATCTTTAAATTTTTGGAGGGCCTAAACTACATTCGACACATTATTCTTATTTTGGAGCAAGTAACTTTCCTAAGTCTCTACGGTAAGAAAAGCTTCTTTTGGAGAAACATGTGGTATGGCGTTATTAAGTAACTTTTCAAAGTCTCTATGGCAAGAAAAGCTTCTTTTGGAGAAACATGTGGTATAGCGTTACTATCATCTAGATCTTTATTGTCATCATCTTCCATACCCATTACTCCTTGAGTAATTTCTTCATCCGTAGGCGATTCCATTAAAGCCGCATTTTCACTAGGATAATTCAGAATCTGCTCTACATACATGACATTTCTATAATGTAAATTAGAAATAACTTCCTCTAATCTTTGAATGCCTTTAACATCACCAGTTTCTTCTTCTAGAAGCATACCCTCCTCAGTTGGCATAGACTTTTTTACACCTTTCAAATGAGTAGCCATAGAAGAGAATATATAATATATGAATTTTTACATTTTGGTATATGAAGTTAAAGTAAATGTATCTATTTATGAACTCTATACAGTACTGTATACTTGAAACAATTCACAACACTTCATATTCTAATGTACATACATGCACTCTATTTTGAATCACACTAACCTAAGATTAATAAACTTATTTTTGACAAGATTAATTAACTTAGATACAATGCACCATCATTAATTAATTGTTTAATTATTTTCTTTTCTTAGTTATAGAAAAAATTAATTGTTTAATTTGACAAATATAATGTACAAAATAAAAATTATTCTATAAATTAATAAATATTAATTTATCAATAAATTAATAAAATATTAATTTATCAATAAATTAATAACTTCATATAAGATAATAATTTTTCTGGTCCCAAAAGTATTCATTTATAGAGGTTTTACTGTATTGAGCTATCCATCAAGTTATTGTACAAAAAGAGAGTTAAGAGAGATAAATTAGTTCGTAATTGGTAAAAGTTCTCTTACATCATGAAAAATTTCGTTTAAGGTAAGTGATTTATTTGCTTCATCTATGTGATTATTATTATATTCAATATCTTAATAGACATGAATGATTTACGTATGATTCATTATTCATGTATAATTTATGTCTTTGATGTTTGATTAATCAATAACAAAAAAATTTACAGGTCTCACATACGAAGACTTTAGTAAGATAAATACAGTCTTAACGTGTGCCAGGAATTCCGTAAACTCTAACAAGATATACACAGCTTCACATGCGGATATGTTCTAACACCTATTCCCCTCTTCACCCTGAACATGTAAGGGACGGTCGGTTCAAATGAGAGAATGATAATAAAAATGAGAATGAATATAATATAGAGTGAGAATGTAATTATTATAATTATGATGATTGGTTAAAATGAAGAAATGATTATCATTAATATTGATAGTAATTGGTTTGTTAAAAATATTGAAAAATAAAAATTTATTAAAATTTTGAGAAATAAAACGTTTGTTAAAATTTTGTTTACATCAAATTTTAATATATTTTAATTAATTATAATTAATTAATTAATGGAGAAAAATATAATTGATTTAGTCATTTAGATATACAGAGCAATAATCGTACGGGCTTCTCCCAATACATCTAGATACAGTGTTACGATTATTCGTTATGCAGAGTGAGTGGAACAGACACGAGAGAAAGAGAGAGAGAGAGAGAGAGAAATCAGAGAAGAAGATCCTTTAATTAATCATTGGCTGCCTTCTCTTCGGTTACAAAAGATATATAACGATACATCGAATATTCTAGACCCTAGCACGTGAGTTCAGAAGGTGCTCGTTGCATACCCAGCGTTTTTGTTTTTATTAATGCCCATCCTCTACGACACCGTCCACCTCATCGTCTTCACGCCTTCATGTTTTCGCGACATCCCCTCCGTCTTCAAAAGCCACCTTGTCCATCAAATTGACGTCTGGATACCTCTTTTGTAATTTATAAAACATTTCCCAGGTTGCGTCTTCTCTTGCTTCGCCCTGCCACTGCACTAGTATCTGTGTGACTGCTCTGTTATTTTTCTTAACCATCCGGCGTCCCCAAATAGCCATCGGAATTTTCTCCACGTCCTTCACTGTCGTGGGTAACTGGCTAGATACAGTTGTACCTTCCGACACCGAGCTCCGCAACTGAGAGACATGGAAGGTGGGATGGATAGTAACCCCTTCGGGAAACTCCAACGTATAAGCTACCTTGTTTACCTTCTTCACGATAGGAAAGGGCCCGTAGTACAGTGGTGCTAATTTCTGGTTGCCCCTTCGCTGGACCGAATGCTGCCTGTACGGTTGCAGTTTCACGAACACCCACTGACCTTCTTCAAACTCTCTGTCAGAACGCTTCTTATCCGCCTGTATCTTCATCCTCTGTTTGGCTCTGTTCAGGTGAAATTTGACAATTTGTAATGCTGCCTCCCTTTCTCGAAACATCTGATCCATTCCCACATCCTTGGAGTCTCCTGCTACATATGGTACGTATAAGGGAGGAGGATACCCGTAAAGAACTTCAAAAGGGGTTGTATTAATGGTCGAATGGTGTGAAGTATTATACCACCATTCTGCCATAGTAAGCCAACTTGCCCACTTATGAGGCTTGTCACTGCAAAAACAACGCAGGTAGGTTTCTAGTGTTTTATTAACCGACTCTGACTGCCCATCCGTCTGCGGGTGATATGCAATCGAGGGATGCAACGACACATTCTGCAGTCGGAACATCTCTTTCTAGAATTTGCTTAAAAACAGTGGATCCTATCGGAGATAATTCGCACAGGCATTCCATGCAATTTAAATACATAATCCATAAAGATTTGCGTCACCTTTGGGGCGGTGTAAGGATGCTTAAGAGCTACGAAATGCGCATACTTACTGAACCTATCGACCACCACAAAAATCGATGTCTTCCCATGCAATGGAGGTAGTCCCTCTATAAAGTCCATTGTGACCTCCACCCAACAGCCCTCCGGTACATGTAAAGGTTGTAATAATCCTGGGGATGCTGCATTATCATACTTGTTCCTCTGGCAGATTACACACAACTTGATATGATTTCTAACGTCTTTGGCCATGTTTTTCCAGTGAAAGAGACCTTGTACACGCTTGAGTGTTGCCGTTACCCCCGAGTGCCCTCCTCCTGGACTATCGTGCGCTAGTTTGATTATTTTCTTCCAGAGGTCTTCATCACAGCCCACTACAATCCTTCCCTTCCACCTTAACGTACCCTGCCGCCACTCGTAATGACCCCCTAGAGCTTCGGTTGACTCTAGTCGTCTGATGAGATCTTTGATCGTCGTGTCCTTATCCCATCCCGCACGAATTTCATCCATCATAGTTGCTTGAATTTGAGATACTGCCATGGTCAACAGCTGCCCACTAGAGACACGTGACAGGGCGTCAGCGGCCACGTTCTCCTTTCCGCTTCGGTAAGAGACCTCAAAATCGTAGCCCATTAACTTGGGTAACCAGTTCTGTTGGAAAGGGGTGGATATCCTCTGCTCCAAAAGATACTTCAAGCTCCGATGATCAGTTTGCACCCTGAAAAATCGTCCACTCAGATAATGATGCCACTGTTTCACCGCCTTGATGATGGCCAAAAACTCTTTTTCATACGTCGACAGCCCGTAATGTTTTGGAGCCAACGCCTTGCTCATGTAAGCTATCGGTCGACTCTCCTGTTGTAACACCGCGCCAATCCCCTTGTCACTTGCGTCCGCCTCAACCACAAAAATTTTCTTGAAGTCAGGTAAGGCCAATACGGGTGCTGTGGTCAACTTCCTTTTAAGCTGCTCAAATGCTTCCTGCTGTTCATCCTTCCATTCCCAGCGCCCTACTTCTTGTTTTTTTAACATCGCACTGAGAGGCTTCGCTAATATCCCGTATTGGTGAATGAACCTCTTGTAGTAGCCTATCAGCCCTAAGAATCCCCGGAGCTCCTACAATGAACGCAGTTGGGGCCACTGCTGAATAGTTTCTATCTTCTTAGGATCTGTAGCAACTCCCTTCTCCGAGATGGAATGACCCAAATAATCGACTTGTCTTGCTCCGAATATGCACTTACTTCCTCTTACAAATAACTGGTGTTGTCGCAAAACATCCAAAACCATTCGGAGGTGCTCCAAATGTTGCTGGAAATCTGCACTGTACACAAGCAGATCATCAAAGAACACAAGCAAAAATTGTCTAAGAAAAGGTTGGAATACATCGTTCATAAGACTTTGAAATGTTGAGGGTGCGTTTGTGAGGCCGAAAGGCATCACCAAAAATTCAAATTGTCCTTCATGGATTCTGAAGGCCGTTTTTGGTATATCTTCCTCCCGCATCCTTATCTGATGATGCCCGGACCGTAGGTCCAGTTTTGAATACCAACTCGACCCCTGTAGTTCCTCCAGCAGCTCTTCTATAAGTGGGATCGGAAACTTGCTCTTTATTGTGTGCTTGTTCAGCTCCCTATAGTCGATACACATCCTCCACGAGTTATCCTTCTTCCTTACCAAAATTACTGGCGACGCGTATGGACTCACACTTTTCCTTATAAACCCCTGTTTCGCTAATTCCCGCACCGCATGTTCGATTGCATCCTTCTGTTCTCCCGAGTAGCGATAGGGTCTTACATTGATTGACTCCACGCCAGGCTTGAGGTGTATCGCGTGATCGCACGCTCTCTTCGGCGGTAAATTTCGCGGTTCTAAGAAAATTTCCCCAAACTCTACCAACAATCCTTCCAATTCATCTCTGGTCTGAGCATCTTCGTTAACTGTCATTCTTTGCATTTGGAGTTCTATTGGTTCTGTCAATCTCAACATAAATAGCATACTCTGGTTAGTGTTTTGAACAGCCTTGTGAAAGTTCTTACCCGACACCTCCTTGGCTAGCATGTCTGGTTTTCCCGTCAACTTCACAATCTTCCCGTCCCATTGGAATTCCATTGTGCGTTTCTTGAAATTGCATAAGACATCGTCCAAAGTGCTCAACCATTGGACCCCCAATACCATGTCGCAGCCACCCAGCTTGATGATCAGCGCCTCGGTTTTGAACTGAACGCCCTGCATTCTCCACATGAACCTTCTGCACACCTGTTTACATTCCAGTTTCAAACCTCCCCCTACTGTAATGTTTATGGGTGTGATACTGTCGACATCCACCTTTTCCTTCCGCACTATCCTCTCATCCAGGAAGTTGTGCGTGCTTCCGCTATCTACTAGTATGTGGAGGGATTTCTTGCGGTAATTCCCTACTACACGTAGCTGCTTGTAGTCAGCAAGGTCCTTCAAGCCCCACATGGCTTCCAGCGAGATATTGGGATTGAGGGGAGCTCTATCTTCCATTTCTTCGGTTGCCTCTTCTTCCTCCTCCAGCTCCTCGACCATGTACAATTGAAATTGTTTCTTTCGACATCTATGACCCGGGGTATATTTCTCGTCACACCATAAACACAGCCCCTTGGCTCTTTTCTCGTCAAACTCCCGACTACTCGACGTCCTACTGTTACGAAGACCCTTGTAAATCGCATTTCGACCTCCTTGACCTCCAGGGGTAGGCAGCAGCCCCGCCTCCTGTGACTGCCTCGGTATGGGCGGGGCAAGGGTGTTGCCCCTGTATGGGCCGGTTCCGCCTCCTTCGACGCTCCCTGTTCTGCCCCCCTTCCCAAAATAAACTGGGACGCTGGCCTCCATGATAATCTCTTGTTTGCGTGTCCACGTATACGCCTGGTGTAAGGTGCGTGGGTCCATCATCTTCACCGTTAGCCCCAACTCTGGTTTGAACCCTTTGAGGAAGAACCCCACTAAATATTCCTCCGGTAGCACCAACCTGTTGGAATATCTGTCGAACAGGGCGCAATATTCTAATACGGTTCCTTGCTGTCGTAGCTCCTTTAGATCACCGATGGCGTCTTCAAAAATGTTTTCGTCAAAACGCTGTCGGACCAAGGCGATGAACTCTTCCCATTTCATGTCAGTGCTCTCCTTCCTATTCCGGATTGTTAGTTGATACCATTCAAGAGCACCCCTTCCATGTGAAGAGATGCCAGTCTTATTTTCATCTCCTCCGGAGTTTGCTCCATTGTGAAGTATTGATCACACCTATAACTCCAACCTTGCACCCCAGTTCCGTCGAAAGTTGGGAAGTCAGTCTTGCTCACCCTCATCACTATAGTACCCCGACCACCTTCCGTACTACTTCGCACCGGTGTTTCTGACTCCTCTCTATCCATCTTCTGCATGAGCTGCTGAAACATAGATTTGATTTCACAGATTTCTTTTTCATGATGTGACTGAGCTTCCATCATTGTTTTGATACTCTCCTCCAGTCGTCGGGCGTCGGCGCCTCTCGTGCTTTCTGCCATTGTAATCCAAGGAGCGTCTGCTTTGATACCAGGTGTTACGATTATTCGTTACGCAGAGTGAGTGGAACAGACACGAGAGAGAGAGAGAAAAAAAATCAGAGAAGAAGATTCTTTAATTAATCATTGGCTACCTTCTCTTCGGTTACAAAAGATATATAATGATACATCGAATATTCTAGACCCTAGCACGTGAATCCAGAAGGTGCTCGTTGCATACGCAGCGTTTTCGTTTTTATTAATGCCCATCCTCTACGACACCGTCCACCTCATCGTCTTCACGCCTTCATGTTTTCGCGACATACAGCAACAACATGACAGCAAGAAAAGCCAGTTAATTGCCATCCTCTGCAACTACACTCGTGAAGATCGATGTCAACAATGTGAGCAGATTCTCCACGAATCTCAAAAGTGCCACCACGGCAAAGCAATACTTCAAGAGGCCTAGCATCAGAAATTTCCTTTTGTAGCTTCATGGTCATCCATTGGTTGGATTCTACTCGACGGCTATAAAATGACTCCATCTTTCCTCTAAATACATCAATCATTTGCGTTATTGGCAACTCTCGTGGTTCTGATACCCAACTGTAGAATTACCGTCCGAACTTTGATGTCATGTGATTATAACTATCTCCACCAAACCAAGCATTTGCGCGGTGTTCAGGTTTATCAGAAGCTTCCGCATAAATGCTCTTTATGTTCCCAACATAATGGTTGAATTCCTCAGCATTAGGTGTATAGGCAGCAGAATAAAAATCATTGATCATGAATCTTCTAGCTTCATTGGAAAATTGTCCCTTCAAGTCCCTGCAAAATTTTTCTGTGACAATAACTGTGGTAACAGTTGTCAAATACCTCAGCCAACAATCCATCGTGCCATTTTGAAAATCTGCAACAAATGTAATTTGGCGTGATTTGGAAATGGCAGACTTCAGTTCCAAAAGGAACCAATGCCCATTAGGCTCTATTTCAATATCCACCACAGCAAAAGCCACTGGAAAAATGCCATCATCTGCATCAATAGCAGTTGCAGCCATCAAAGTTCCTTGGTACCTTGAGTTTATAGGAACGCTATACAGGAAAATAAGAGGACGACAACCCTGCTGAAAGCCACATATTGAGCCAGAAAATGAAATAAAAAGACGGTGGAAGGTTGAATCATCCTTGCGAAGAATGTAGCAATACTGCCAGGATTGGTCTCTTTTATTTTTTTTCACAGAAAAAAGGTAGTTGATCGATTATATGCCTCTCTATATGAACCCTGAAGCTGCTCTCTAGCAATCTCCTTTGCACGCCATGCTTGAGCGTATCTCAATTGAATCCCATAATCTTGCTTGATATCCTCTGAAATGTCCCTTATTGGGCGAAAGTTTCAGTTTTCCTTTATGATGCTTCCCATCCAACCTCTAGTTGAAGGATACCCAGCTTTTGCAGTAGCTCCTTCGCTTCACATGTACGAATTGAGTTCATGTTCTTACTGCAAATCCGTGGGGTTGATGAAAATATTGATGCATATATCTGCCAAGGACAGCTTTGATGTTTGCTTTTGACAAATATCCGATGACTATTTTCATTCCAACAGAACATGATTGCTTCCTAACTGTTTCATTGCCACCGTAACAAACAGTAATACAAATAGGTTTCATGTTACTTATTTTCATTCCCACTGTAAATTCGGACGCCCTTTGCAAGTTTCGTGGATCCATGAACAAGCCTGTTAAAACCTTGCGTTACACGTCCAATGGTGTTGGAAAAAGGGGGACACATATTTCCTCCTTTAAGGGCCCCATTTCTTTTATCCATGAGTTGCTGTGCTTAATTGATTATATTCATATTATTACAGGAGGAGAAAAACTGCAGGCAATTAGATATCTCAGAAGCAAAGTTTTCATCTTTATCCATTTGGAACCCAAATGGGTATGGGTTGATGTTTTCCCTAATCAATCGTGCATACTTCTGATTTAACCTATAGGACAAGAAGAATTGGGCCATTTTAATTTTCAATTCTTCTTCTGCTGATTTTATGAACGGAGGTAGCTCTGTAGCGAAAACTAGTTAGGTAGGGCTGAAGGAGGGAGATACGAGATTAACAGAATACGTTATGCTATCCTCACTCTGGGTGTCAGGCCATCCTTATCGTTATCTTTCTTCCCCAACTGTAATTGCATCTTCTTCTTCTGCATCCATTTGTATTTTGTTTGTGAAAAACATCCCATCATCTTTCCCTCTCTGCTTCCTCTTCTTCTTCTAATTGGAGTGTTAGGGATTGACGGTAAAAGTGGATTTTTTTTTTCTGTTCTTTCAAAATTGTTACAGGACGGGTATGGTGGTGATGGTGAAAAGGAACAGACGGTGAAGCCAATTCATTCCAGTTCCATATGCAAAGGTAATGGCTTCAAGTGGCGTTTGGTTATTGCTTACGACGGCGCCCAATATGCAGGTACTTTTTACTTTTGGTTTTCTTCCATCTCCATTAACATTACCTATTTCTGTCTGTTTCCGCTTCTGTCTGCACTTTGGATAACATGGTCTCCTCTTCTTCTTCGTCTAATAAAACAAACTAATAATAAGAAAAGAACTCGAGCTTGTCAACACTATCAAACTAATCTTCATGCGGAAAGAAGGAAGAATTTTCTTAGCTGAGTTCGGAAATGTATTCGTGGGAGAAAAAGCGAGGTTGGGTAAGCTTGTTGCATTTCAGTTAGAGGAGTGCATTAACTATACTATTTATGTTATCCCAAGTGCAAAATCCATCATTTTCTTCGTTCTAGTAATCCAAAATTAGTTTCACATCCAAGAAGATGGATGTCATTATGATCAGGTTGGCAATTTCAGCAATATCCTCCAACTATTCAGTGCACACTGGAACAAGCTTTACTTAGAGTTACAAAACTACAAAGGAAGGATATCCTTCTTGTTGGCGCTAGTAGGACTGATGCAGGAGTTCATGCCTGGGGTCAGGTCCGCAATGCTTCTTTCTTTTTTCAGGATTTAGTTAAAGAAAGAAATGAGGCTGTGTTACTTGAAAACATTATATTTACTGCAAGCTTTTCAGGTGGCTCACTTTGTTACTCCTTTCAACTATGAGAGATTGGACACTGTTCATGCAGCTCTCAACGGTCTTCTTCCTCCTGATATTCGCATTAGAGAAGTCAGCCCTGCACTTCCTGAATTCCATGCGCGATTTTCAGCCAAGAGCAAGGTTTATCACTATAAGATATATAACGACACCATCATGGACCCATTTCTACGTCAATATGCTTATCATAGTGCATATAAGCTGAATGTAACTGTCATGAAAGAAGCAGCGAAGCATTTTATAGGAAACCATGATTTCTCTGCATTTGTAAATGCTTCACATAACGATGGAGCTCCTGATCCAGTCAAGACCATCTTTCACTTTGATGTCATTGAGATGGTAATTACCAGTTTTATTAACATGCTTCCTCGAAAAGGAAAAGGAAAAGGAAAAGGAAAATTTGTTTCTCTTATCTGATAGCAGTGTATAGCTGGTTGAAAGTACAGGAACACAGTTCCACCAGATCATCAATAACATTCTATGTGTGTCTGATTTCAGTTCTGAATTGTAGAAATAGGCTCTTAAAACTCATGCTCAGCTGTTTTTGATGCAGGGACATCTTGTGCAGGTAGAAGTTGAGGGCTCCGGTTTCATGTATAGACAAGTCAGGAACATGGTAAGCAACTGTTTTTCCAGAAAAAAGAAAAAAAAAGATTGCCTGACAAAAAAGTTCTACTTTGTTTTTGCATTTTTGAATGCCTGATTAAAAAGTTATACTTTGTTATTGCGTTTTTGACAGCAAAATTGGCCATAGCTTAGTTAATAACTTGAGCATGATGGATGGATGGATGGTGTTGTGTTTTGGAGAAGTATATGTGAGATGAGATTTGGACTTAGATTCTGAATACATTAAGTCCTTCCTGTGATTCACTTAGTGCAGGTTGCTTTGCTACTTCAAATTGGAAGGGAAGCAATTCCTCCTGATATTGTTCCCCGGATTTTGGCAACTCGTGATCGCAAGGAACTTGCCAAATATGCTTTGTCAGTTCCACCACACGGCCTTTGCCTCGTCTCCATTAAGTACAATGAAGAACACTGGAGGCTTCCCTCTGATTGTCCCAATGTTAGTTTTGGTAGGCATCATAGGATACGCAAGTGCAAGCTTCCATTCTTTTGAGCTTTCAGTTTTTAACATCATCAATTTATATATCTAAAAATCAATTTACACATGTTCAACCCGTGATACTCTCTTCTATGCTTCACAGAGCTATGTTCTGCACAGCTTTTAAGACCGTGTACCGAACTAGACAATGAATACATTTGGATTACAAAAGTCGAACAATAGATGGAGTAAAACTTTTTTTAAGTATCGACATCATGAACTACTCAGAATAACCATCTAACTGAGAAATAGGCTGAATAGCTCTCTCCATATGTTACGTCTTCAAGAAAGAAAAAAAAAAAAAAACTCTACGGTGAGTTCAAGCTTTGGCAATACCAATAAACTTCAATCAATGCGTTCTTGCACCTGCACATGCCAGTCTCTCATTCTTCCAACCAAATGCAACTACAAATTCTTTTTCCTCTTTGTTCTTATTTCAGTTTTTGTAATCTATGTTTTATTATGCACGTACAAGAAAATTCTTTCATCCTTTTCACTTTTAGCAAGTAGCAACAACACCACAAACCAACATCCTAGCAGAAGCATTGAATCCGAGTGAGCCCCCTTTAATATGAAGGGAGATAAGTAGAAAATGAGGAAATAGAGATAAAACAAAAGAATGTAGTCTCTAGTAATTTGGCACATTGCCCTCACCCACCCTGTTCTGTTCAAATCTGACGTACAACACATTTACCTCTACTAATTTTTGGAAGTAGCCATCAGTCCTCTTGTACAAAACGATCCAAACACTTGCATCAGCTTTGGCTCCCACACCAACCTCCTCCAACACTTTATGCAGCTTTAAGTTTCAACCATTAACATGGCCAGTCACTAAATTGAATAATTCCTTCCCAAAGTATTTATTAATACTGCTAGAATATTACAACATGAAATGGCCCTAATTCTCAAGGTCAGAAGCTGGCTGCGACTGGTAGTACAAATACGAATCGTGAGCTAGCGTCTGCCACATCACACAAATAACATTCATGTCAATTCTATCCAAATCATCAAATTTAATTACTAAATGTTTTATTTTTTGGGTCTCCAACATTAAACAACTGCCTCCCCTTTGCCTAGAAAAGGGTAAAATAATGAAAGAAGAATCATCATAAATGAAACAACAGGGTATAGAAAATATTAGAAGAAAAAATCCACTTTATGTCTCTGATTATATGTAATTTATACACAAGTATAACCTATTGTAATACTACTAAACTACTAGATTTTTTTTATATACTAACTTATCTAATCTGCAGTATATCTTATCTACTACAAGATAAACTTATCTCCTAGAAGATAATCTCCTAAGCTAACTAAACTTATCTAAAATAATTATTCAACACTCCTCAAGTTGAGGAATAGATATTTATTATTCCCAATTTGCTCAGAATTGTCTCGAATCTAGGTGTAGGCATGATCTTTGTGAAGATATCAGCTTCCTGTGCTTCAGTAGGGACATAGCATAGATCAATGCCCCCTTCTATTTTACATTTGATAAAGCTCTTGTCAATTCTAACATGTTTTGTTCGATCATGTTGAATTGGATTCTTCACTATACTGATGGTTGATTTACTATCACTGAAGGCTTTGGTGGGAGAGGAAGTAGTGATTTGTAGGTCTTGCATCAACCTCTCTAACCAAATAACTTCACAAATTCTTTGTGCAATTGCCCTAAACTCTGCTTCTGCACTACTTCTTGCTACTACAGACTGCTTCTTGCTTCTCCAAGTGACAAGATTCCCCCATAGTTTAGTACAATAACTAGAAGTTGACCTACTGTCTTCAATACAACCAACCCAATCTGCATCCGTGAAACCTTCTATGCTTCTTTTCTCATTTTTCCGAAACATTAATCCTCTACTTGGACTACCTTTGAGATATCTCATAATATGGTTGATTGCCTCTGAATGTCTTTGAGTTGGAGTGCATAAATTAGCTAACAATACTCATGGAATAAGCAATATCTGGTCTGCTTAGTGAGAAATACATAAGTTTTCCTACTAACCTTTGGTATCTTCCTTTGTCAACAGGAGGATCTTCATTTTTCTCGAATTTCCAATTTCTCTCCAGTGGAGTTCTCATATATTTGCAACCCATCTTTCCTGTTTCCTCCAGTAAATCAAGAATGAATTTTCGTTGAGATATGAAAATACCTTCCTTACTTCTAGCAATCTCCATTCCAAGAAAGTGTCTTAATACTCTTAAGGTCTTTTACCCTAAATTCCACCCTCAATTTTTGTTTAAGATCCTTGATCTCACTAGTGTCATTGCCTGTGATTATAATATCGTCATCATACACAATCAAGATGGATTTCTTCCCATTTTTTTCACACTTCATAAACATTGTGTGATCAGCTTGTCCCTATTTGTATCCAAACCTGCAAAGAGTGCCACTGAACCTCTTAAACCATGCTCATGGAGACTGTTTGAGGTCGTATAAGGATTTTAGTTTGCAAACTCTTCCCCTTCCTTCTTCAGTTTCAAAACCTGGTGGTATCCTCATTTATATTTCCTCATCTAATGTACCATTTAGGAAGGCATTTTTAATGTTGAGCTAATGGAGTTCCCAATCTAAATTTGCAGCCAATGATAGAAGGACTCTAATTGTGTTCAACTTCGCAACTGAAGCAAATGTCTCCTCATAATCTATTCTATAGGTTTGTGTAAAGCCTTGAGCCACTAATCTAGCCTTATACCTTTCCATCTCTCCATCTACCCTATACTTCACAGTGAACACCCACTTGCTACCAACCACCTTTTTCCCTTCAGGTAAATCCACAATTTCCCATGTTTTATTATCAAGTAAAGCTTTCATTTCTTCAAGTACAGTTTCCTTCCACTTAGGTTCTTGGAATGCATCATGTACATTTCTTGGAATTCTTACACTGTCAAGCTTAGCGTGAAAGCTTTAAACTTTGAAGAAAACTTTGAGTAAGTCAAATAATTTGAAATAGGATATTTAGTATATGATCTTATCCATGCAATTCGCACATCTAAGTCACTTACCATAGTCTCTCTAGGAGCCAATTCTTGGTCCAATGATTGGCCATGTTAAGGTTGGTTTTTCGAGAATTGGTTCTCCAATTGAATTGGTCTGGACAGTTTCAGGTTCAATGGTAGGTGTTTGCGAGTTTTGTGGGAAGGTTTGTGAGATAGGAAGTGATATGCTTGGGTCCCAATAAATCTCTTCATGGGATGTCTCCCTCTGAAGAGAGGTATTGGTGAAGTATGGTTGTTTTTCGAAAACAAATAGACATATGAAACAAAGAACTTGTTTGTAGAAGGTAAGAAACACTTGTAACCCTTTTGAGTGGGAGAGTACCCAATAAACACGCATTTAATAACTTGTGGGTCAAGTTTGCTTCTATTGGGTTAATTGTTGTGTACGAAAATAGTACACCCAAAGACTTTAGGAGGAAGAGAATTAAGGAGCTTAATGTGAGGAAATTGTTCTAGAAGAACACCCAATGGGGTTCATAATTGAATAGTTTTTAAAGGAAGATGATTTATCAACTATGAGGCAGTTAGAATGGCTTCCCCCAATAGGAATTTGGAGCAAAGTTGGTGAACATCATAAATTCGGCTACCTTTAAAAGATGACGATTCTTTCTCTCCGCTATCTCATTTTGTTGTGAGGCATAAGCACAAGAGCTCTGGTGAATGATCCCATTTTCACTGAGATATTGAATAAAAACAGTTGAAAAATATTCTCTCCCATTGTCTGTACGTACTACTTGAATAGAGGTCTAGAATACATTTTGGATGAGTTTGCGGAACTGTTTAATGATATGATAGGCTTCAAATTTGTCTTTCATTAGATATATCCAATATACCCTTGTATGATCATCAATGAAACTGATAAACCAAAGAGTACCGGTTAGACTTGTAACTCTAGCGGGACACTAGATATCACAATGAATTAATCGGAAATGTTTTGAGGGTATGTATGAATGTATGGGATAAGTATTTTTGCTTTGTTTTGCAAGGACACATTGCTCACAACATAAAGAAATTTGATCTTTATTGATGAAAGGTTTTGGATATAAGATCTTCAAATATGAGAAGTTGGGATGACCAAGGAGTTGATGTCATAACAAAACATCATAATTTGACATAACTGAAAGGGAAATCCTATGTGGTGATTTGGATTCAGTAGGAGTACTCTTTCTTGAGAAGTAGTAAAATCTATCCTTCTCCTCAACACTACCAATCATCTTCCCCGAACACCGGTCCTGAATTTCACAATGAGATGGAAAGAACGTCACAATATAGTCCATGCCCTTGGTTAATTGACTGACAGATAGTGGATTATAAGTTAACTTAGGCACATAGTGAACAATATTTAATTTCAGTTTTGGTAAGCAAACTCTCTCTTGACCAATAGCTGGTGATCTTTTTCCATCCGCGACCCAGATATTAACTTTCTAGTTACATGGCTCATATTTTTCAAAGACATTCAAAGATGTAGTCATGTGGTTTGATGCACTTGTGTCCAGAATCCAGAGATCATGACCTAGGGACTTTGATAATAATGATTAACACAGGTTACCTTTATGCACTAGTGTTGCAATAGAGGTTTGTTGGTTATGTGAGTCTTTCTCAGTTGTGATCTTTGTCTGATTCAAGAGTTGCTGAAGTAGTTCAATTTGTTGGGGGGCATGTTTAGCCCTGTGGATTTGCTGATTTCGGATTCTGCTACACGTACTGCTCCACGTTTTTGTTGAACTCTTTGACTTTTAGGTTTCCAATCTGGTGGTTTCCCATGTAATTTTGAGTAGGTCTCACGAGTGTGGTAGAGCTTATCACAGTGGTCACACCACTGCTTGTTCTTGGTTTCTAAGGAGACTCCTTTCGAGAGTTTGCCACTAAAGCTGAGCCTTGAGAGGTTTGTTCAGAAGTGTGTGAGGTGTGAGGTAAGCATGACCTTTTTCCTACTCTCTTCCCTACGAACCTCAGCAAACGCTTCTCGGATTGATGGCAATGGTTTCAAACCGAGTAACTTTCCTCACACTTCATCAAGTCCAACATTAAGTCCTTGCAAGAAATCAAAAACTCTCTCCTTCTCCAATAAATTTTCATACTTCTCAGCATCAACACGACACTCCCAATTTATTGCATAAAATAGATCCATCTCTTGCCATAATTCAGTAAGTTATAATACTAGGTAATAGACATATTACCTTGGTGAGTATTTAAGCATTGAGAAGTGTTTTCCAAATCAAAATATGTTTCTTGCACAGCCTCTTAGATTTCTCGAAGTTTTGCAGAATAGGTAGGTTCTTCCTATTTTTGGCTCCATTGGATTTATAAGTTAAGTCATGACAATATAATTCTCGACTTTCCAAGCACTGTAAGTGACTGTTGTTTCGTGTGGTTGAGGAATTGCCCCTGTTAGATATCCAGCCTTGCCTCTTCCTTTGATTACGAGCATGACTAATCGGGACCATTCTCGAAAATTTGTTCCATTTAATCTATGTTGCGTGATTTGCAACAAAAATTATCAATAGGAGGGGATGGAGTTTAGGTTGAAGGTATTACGTAACTAGGTGTTTGGGATGAGGACTCATCAAAGGAACCAAAGGTTGGTTAAACTCCAGCCATGATGTGGCTGGGAAAAAATTAGGCTACCAGAATCGTTAACTTTGATACCATGAAACAAGAAGAGTATAGAAAATATCAGAAGAAAAAATCCACTTTATTTATCTGATTATATGTAATTTATAAACGAGTATAACCTATTCTAACACTAATAAACTACTAGATTTTTCGTATATACTAACTTATCCAATTTATTGTATATCTTATCTTATCTACTAGAAGATAAACTTATCTCCTAGAAGATAATCTCCTAAGCTAACTAAACTTATCTAAAATAATTATCTGACAATAAATAATGAACAACAATACCTGTTCCTGTGACCGGAAGTACATAAAGGGTGTATAGTGTAAGAAGTTTGACACCCTGGATGTATAAATGTCAGCGTACCTACAATTGCAAGAAGTTAGACTCACCAGATTTAACTCACAATTCAAACATTAAAAAAAGAGAGGAAAAGTTCGGGCATAACCACTCACTTCTCAATTTGTCTCATCAAATGACTTTTATCCCAAAGGCCTGCACGTGAAAGATATCCCCACCTGATAGCAGAAAATTACAGACAACATGATAAATGCTTGGATTCCTTGGCATGAATCTAATAAATATACACCAATAGTATTCACATAATTTATTTTCATCATAAAATTCTCCCAGCACATAGAAATTTCTGCTTTATTGATCAAAAGATGCATAGAAATTTTTGCTCTATTGATCAAAAGATGACCATACTGATATGCGAATAAGTATGACGTAACCAGAAACATATAACCTCAACCCTATTGCTGTTCCACCCATTCAACATTAAATGAAAAACAATGGATAACAAAATGTAGTTTGGGACATTAATTGTGAACAAGGTCTTCCAGAATTCACAGCCAGCCTCCTGATCTAACCTTTTGTTGAAAAGTTCTCCATCAATTTCTAGCATCGGGGCAATTTTCTCATCCAATCTTTGCATTACAATCAGTAGCTTTTGCATGCTTTCAGTCAGTTCTTGATTATCCATACTGGTAGCAGCAAGGGTCTGAATAATCCAAAAGAAACAAATGAGAGTGGAGCTTCACCCAATAATTGCTCACTTCCTGCTTAGAAAATATTACATATGTGACCGTTGAATAATGTTATGGTGCTAAATGCTGATTTCTAGTCAAACTCTACATTCTTTGTTGTGATTTAAAAGATAAATGATGTGAAGGGCTATGTGATTTTTCATCAAAATTATTGTGTTTCAAGAAGAAGATTCAAGAAAGACTATTGGACATACTAGATTACATTATGATCTCTGCTACCTTGACGAATTAACCTATCAAACAATTTAAGGACAAGTTATCTCACTCCTTTCTTTCAAAATCTTTTTCGCCTAATAGTGTGTGAGCTTGCCAAACACAAATGTGTATCTTTTTCAATTAGAAATAAAAAAACTTTCATCCTTTTTATCTTATTCACAATGATATTTGGGGTCTTTTACTGTTATGTGTTTTTGTGGGTTACACTTTGATTAAAAAAATGATATGTTTACCAACTTTTGTCAATGAATTATGAGTCTGATTTCATCACTGTTATGTTCAAGATGAGAATTCAACAACAGTAAATAAAGATAAAGGGATCTCAATGATTTCTTCTTGCTTGACCTGCCATTTTCCTCTAAGCCTATGTCTAAACCTATACCTAAATATCTAGAAGAAAAGGTAAATTTCGACCTTGAGAATATGAGATTTGGCAACTTATATCCAAGGAAAAAGACAGTTATTCCTAATTCTATGCAGTCCAAAACTTCAACCTTGATCTTGAGAATGAGGTAATAACTTTTGAATCTTCTTTGCATAGTGAAACTAAATCACAGTTTATCCAAGGCTTTAACCAATGGGAAAAGGAAACAAGCTATGAACGTAGAAAAGGAGACAATGGAAAATAATAAAAATTGGGCGTTGGTGAAACTGCCAATTGGGAAGATGGATCGATTGAAAGATATAAGGCCAGATTGACGACCAAAAGTTATACCCAAACTTATGGAGTTGACTACCTAGAGACTTTCGCTCCGACTGCAAAAGTGAATATTGTTAGAATTCTCTTATATTTAGCAGCTAACTATGATTGGAAATTGCAACAATTTGATATTAAGAATGCATTTTTGCATGGAGAACTCAAGAAGGAAATCTATATGGACGTGCCACTAGGTTATAGGAATAATTTGGCTACACAAACTGCTTACAAGTTTAAGAAGGCCTTGTATGGATTGAAACAGTCGCCAAATTTATGGTTTAGGAGATCTATAATTCGACTACTCAATATAAGAATAATTTTGCTACTCAAACCCAAGGGGATTATATGTTATTCATCAAATGCTGACCTTCAAGGAGAGTCACAACTTTTAGTATATATTGATAACAAAATAGTGATAGGAGATAAACAAAGATAGTCTTCAAGTTAATGTTTGGCTAAGGAGTTTGAGATCAAGGAATTAACAAGGCTGAAATATTTGCTTGATATTGAAGTAGCTTACTTTAGAAAGAGTATTTTTTATCTCTTAACAAAAGTATGTTACTGATCTCCTAAGATAAATAGGCAAAACCAACATTTACTCGGAGAGACCAAAACAGTAAACATGGAAAGGCAAAGAAGGATGTTATTGTAGATAGGGAAACATATCAACTCCTTGTAAGGAGGCTCACTTATAAGAGATATGAGACATGTAGAAAGTGTGATAAGTCATTTCTTATAGAGTCCGAAAGTTCACTTGTAGGCATCTCATCAAGTATTACGATATCTTAAAGGAATACTAAGAAAAGCCATTTGGTTTAAGTGAAATGGAGGTCTAAAACTTGCGGCTTATACGAATGCTAATTATGTAGGATAGGTTGTTAACAGGAGAACAACTTCAGGATATTGCACCACGATATAGCGCATAGGCAAAATTTCGAGCAATGACTAAAGTCTTGCGAACTATTTTAGTTGAAAATTATCTCAGAAGACCTGAAGATTAAATGGAATGGCCTAATGAGACTCTCCTATGATAATAAATCTGCGATTTGTGTAGTATATAAATTGGTACAACATGATCAAACGAATAGTAATACTAATACTAAGAAGAAGCAGAAGAAGAAGATGATGATGAAAATTATTGATAATAACAACAATAACAATAATAATAACAATACCAATACCAATAAGAATAAAA
>JANVCQ010000005.1:41087618-41098754 GCA_025531925.1 Erythroxylum plowmanianum | reverse complement strand
ATTTTGATATGCTTATGTGCTAATGATTAGTTGACAAGAGTGATGCATACATAATTTGTATAAACGTGAATTTCTGCATTGGAAAATGACTTTATAAATGGTTTTGCTAGTTACCGATTATAAAATTGTTACCCACGGGCTTTAAGCTCATCCTCCCTTTCTCCTCCCCTATATCCAAGTGATGAGCAAGATATCGAGTAGACAAGGGTCAGGGCATCACTTCGATCTTTGTTTATTTTGTATTTGAAGCACGTCTTGTAAAATAAGGCTTTAGTTGCATTTTGAGCAAATCATGGTTCATGTATCTTTTATATTTTGGGATTTTGATGTATTAATGTATTTGCAGCTTGAAATTCCCATTAAAGCTTTATAAAACTTGTATCTTTTGATGCAAATAGAATATGTTTGCATATTTGCTCATGACTCTCTCAAGTTTGTACGTTGCATTTTTTTTAAGTTTTCATAAGGAAAAAAATCATGTTCTAAGTTCAGGGGAAAATCTTGGTTAATCTAGGCTTATTTAGGCAAATGTGTCCCTAGAAAGTTGTAGGTCTTTCTTTCATGTTTCCAACGGTATATAGTATGAAAATTTTGGACATCTGAGCTGAAAGTTATGATCCTTATAAAAGAAGATGTTCAAGAGTAAAGATGTATCGTCTGTGATGACGTCATATCATCTATAAAAATGTATCGTTTGTGATGATGTCATATCGTCTGTAAAATGTATCATCTGTGATAACATCATATCGTCTATGTTTGACTTTCTGCTTCTTCTATATTTGACCTTCTATACACTATCGTCTATACCTATTGTCTGCTCCATTTTTGACCCTTCAGACGATAGAATCTATCTTTGAGGTCTTCATGAAAGTTGTATATCTTGAAGTCTTCTTTCTAACCATCTAAAGAACACCCTAATCCTACATCTATAGGGAAAGTTATGGCAATTTTATCCATTTGTCTGCTCTTTCCCATTCGTCTACTTTTTCATTTGGCTTCGTATGATCCTATCGTATGCTCCATTTTTGACCCTTTAAACGATAGAATCTGTCTTCAAGATCTTATGAAAATTGTAGATCTTGAAGTCCTCTTTCGAACCATCAAAAGAATACCCTAATCTGACATCTTTATGGAAATTTATGACAATTTTCCCCACTTATCTACTTTTTCTCATTCGTCTGCTTTTTTATTTGACTTCGTCTGATCTTATCATCTACTCCATTTTTCACCCTTCAGATGATAGAATCTATCTTCAAGGTCCACATGAAAGTTGTAGATTTTTTAATTCCTCTTTTGAACCATCCAAAGAACACCCTAATCCGACATCTGTAGGGAAAGTTATGGCAATTTTTCCCATTTGTCTGCTTTTTCCCATTCGTCTGCTTTTTCATTTGACTTCGTCTAATCCTATCATCTCCTCCATTTTTTATCCTTTAAACGATAGAATCTGTCTTTAAGGTCTGCATGAAAGTTGTAGATCTCAAAGTCTTCTTTCAAAAAATCTTAAGATGATCTTAATCTAATATTCCTAATGATAGTTATGCTAATTGTCCCAAGGCAGGTGCAATATGATTGAGGTCAAAATCCTGTTCAATTCTTTCAACCATAACTTTGTTATAGGATCGCCAAATGAGTCGGTTCTTACCTCTAAATAAACTAGAGACATAGAGCCACAAATGTTCTAAACAAGTCAAATTGAAATTCCTGCTTTAGGTTTACTAAAAATATGTTCAGTAATAGGAGAAGTAAGTTGTCTTGATGTTTGTCTTGGTGGGGGCATGCCATCCTTATGGGATACGCGTTCAGATGTCACTTAGGACGTCGAACTCATGACCCACAAGGGCGGGGTGTCCAACAACACAACTATCCTAGCTACTGAATGTATAACTTGAAGCTACGCTAGGAATGTAAACATATGTATAGGGAAGAGATCCAGAGGAAATACAATATAGAAAAAGTAGCAAAGATGAAGCTAGAATATTACCTAATCGACTGAAACAGCTTAGTTGAAATCATCAATTCTCCACGAATTCCTTATCATTTGCCAATTTCCCCTACGGAGATAAACATGTGACTACGGAGATAAATAAATATCAAATCCTTACCTCTGGTTTGATGAAAGGAATCTGAGAAAGGAAACTACCTGGACTATACCTTCTCCTTTCTCACAAGCCTAATTTGGTAATACTGAAAAGTTCGATGTGTAGAAAGAGAAGATCCTTACCTTAGTTTCAAACGACAATGTTTTTGTAAATGAGTGTGCTCTTGCTGTAATGATGTTGTTCAAATAGGTGTTGATGTATGACATCATTTTAAGTTGTCTTTTACTATAAAAGACTAAGGAGAGATTAGAACCTCTCCGAGAATGTTCTTTATTCTTTCTTTTCAATACAATTTTAATCCTCAAAAAAAAGTTTTATAAGTTTTATACAACAACAACAATAACAAACAACAACACAGTGAAAGTCTCGCTACTGGTGAGATATGGGGAGGTCTAAAAGTATGTAACCTTGTCCTTAATTGGTTAAGAGGTTATTTCTAATAGGCCCACATGAAAAAATATACGTATATATATAAAGAGAGAGACAGACACACACACACACACACATACATCCATATATACATATTAAAATAATCAAGTAACAATAATTAAAAATAAAAATAAATGATGATGATGATGATAATACATATAAATAAAAATATATAAAAATTAATAAGATAAATAATATAATGATATAAAACAAGGTTAATAATAAGAACAAAAGATAAATTAAGTAAATAAATACACAAATAAAGAAAGAGACAAGTAAATAAATCAATCAAACAAGTCATTACAAGAAATTGTTGCATACATATATCATTGTATAGAACTTTATGATTCTTATTATATTGAATTAACTAATATGATATAGAAGGATAGTCATTGTCATTTAACTTTTTACTCTTTTCCACTTATGTTAAGCATAAGTCTCTTTTGATCCAACACAAACAAACTATTTGCATAAAGTTAAATCAAGTATTGTTATCAACAATCTATTTCTTATCATGCCTTGAACATTCTAAGAATTTTAGATCTAAATTTAGTATCAAATACTTAAAAGCATTAGTTGGAAAATATACATTCTTTATCATATGTCATATAGGAGACAAAATTTATGCAATCATTATTCTTCTAACGACAATTATTATCATATCTAAATCAATGCCTTTAATTGTAGACCATATTTATGTTTTTAGTAGGTTGAATTAAGTGAAACAATTATATCAAGATGCTATACATTTCTACTATACTTTATGTAACTATTTGCATTGTATATCATGGTGTTGACATCCATCTTACATGTTGCCATTAAAATTGATAAGATATTAGTCAACCCAAAATGCCATTACATTTTTCCATCTATATGATATTAACATATTTATAAAAGTTTGTCACTAAATCCTCAATAGGGATTAATAGCAAAAGTAATAATAGACATACTACTTTCTTATTGAACCTTGAGGAATCTTCTCAAGTATAACATATGTCTAAGAAATTTGGTTCACTAACATTTAATATCAACTATAATAAGCAAAGGTAGTTTTTACTATGAACAAAATAAGTATAAAGAAAGAAAATAATAGCTTATATGTTATGCCAACCAAATAAGATCAGGACTTTATTCATATATTTGGTGAATCCAACAACGTTATTTGAAATAATAGCCTTAACTACTATTTTGAAAAGATAATTTTAATCTCTCTAATAGGGTTCAATAAGTTACTTAAGAAGTCATCTTAACTTAAATTAGGTAGATAACATCTTTATCAATTACATATTATGAGTCACTCGTCCAAATCATATAAATTTAGTTATGTAGGATTCATTAATCTAATATAAAATATATTAGGGTTAAAGGGATCTTAAGTCACTCGATAAGCCATATAATAAATAAAGTTATAATTTATGCTTAAATAATGGAAGATAGTAATTATGTTATTAATGTGTTCTTAATATTTAATGATAGATTTAACTTTTGATAGTCCTATTAAACACACCTACATAAAAAATGTTATACATTTAAATATACAATTCAATATGCACAAAAAATATGTCAAACATATAAATAAAACATGCAATTTCTCATGCAAAGAAATGAAATTATATATATGAAACATTAAACTTTATTCAATTCTAGTTATCATTATTTTATTTAGTACATATGACTATATCATATAAATTTATTAGTAAATTTTAAAACATTCTAGTAATAATCCTTTTATGATTTATTGTTACATCATATGTACATGATTTAACATTTCAATACCAAAATCATACTTTCACCAAAGGGTTATTTGGTCATTCTTCAACATAACAAGTTTCATATAATTTATAATTAAAGCATACATATATCCTTATATACAACCTTAAAAAAAACATCCAGCATAAATTCTACTGGGACATAGGATCTAGGGAGGTCCTGTAGTATGCAACTTTACCCCTAACTAGTAGAGAGACTCTTTCCAAATATACAACATTATGATTCACATATATTGATTTAGCTAACATGATATAAAAGGATAGTCTTTGTCATCTAACTTTTCATTCTTTTCCACTTATATTAAGTGTAAGTCTCATTTGATCCATCACATTCAAATTATTTGTATAAACTTAGATCATATTTTTACTCAACTATCTATTTCTTATTATGCCTTGAACATTATAATAATTTTGAATTTAAATTTAGTTTTAAATACTCAAAATTATGAAACTACAATATATATAGTCTTTATCATATTTCATATAGGCAAGAAAGTTCATACAATCACTATTCTTCTACTAATAACTATTATCATACCAAAGTCAATAACTTTAATTATAATCTATGTTTATATTTTTAACAACTTATATTGAGAAAAAGGTTCCATCAAGGTACTATGTCTTTTAGCCCTACTTTATGCAACTATTTGTATTGTATTATCACTGTGTTAGCATCCATCTTATATATTTTCACTAAAGTTCATGAGAAATTAGTTAACTCAAAATTTCATTACATTTTGCCATCTATATAATATATCTCTAAAACTTTTTCATCAAATCATCAATAGGGATTACTAGTAATATTGCATAATGGATGTACTACTTTCTTATCTAACTTTGAGAACTCTTAAAACTTAACATATGCCCAAGAAATTTGGTTTACTAACATTTAATATCAAATATACTAAAAAACTTAATTTTTTACTCAAAACAAAACAATTTTAAAGAAAGCAAATAATAGGTTATAGACTATGATAACCAAATAAAATAAAGACTTTATTTATATTTTTGGTTACTCTAACTATTTTATTTGAAAAATTGTCTTCACTACTATTTTTTAAAAGATTAATATAATCTATCTATTGGGTTTTAAATTTAGTTGATCTTTAATTACTTAAAAAATCATCTTAACTTAAATTAAGTAGATATCAGTTACATCTCATATCACTCTTCCAAATCACATAAATTTAGTTAATTATGACCCATTAATTTAATATAAATTGTATTTAGGTTAAGAATGCCTTAAGTCACTCAACAAACCTCATAATAAATAGAACTATAGTTTTTTTCTTAAATAATGGAATGTAAGAATCATGTTCAAAATGCGTACTTAGTATTTAACAAGGAATTCAAATCTTAATGGTCTTAAACAACACAAAATGGAATATATTTAAACTTACAATTCAAGATGCAATGAAAATATATCAAACATATAAATAAAGCATGCAATTTCTCATACAAAGACAAGAACTTATATGCATAAAACATTAAGCTTTGTTTGATTCTTATTCTTGATCTTCATAATTTGAAATAATATTTTAACTCTTTAGATCCTTAAATTAGAATATACTCATAAATTCCTAAATAAATTACTTTTATATTCCAAACAGAAATTTATTTAAATTTAAAATAATTTTCAAATTCAATCAGAAATCATTTCTATTTATCTTGGGTCCTTTAATAAAAGTAATTGAAATTTTTTTAATAAATTTTACTCTTAATTATTATAATTTAGAAAAAGTCCTTTTTTAAATTTAATAAGCAAGACATGCTAATATAATTAGAAAAATCCTTTCCAATTTAAAACAATTTAAAATTTTGTATTACTATAGAGTTATTTTATTCTAATTTTAAGATTAACAAAATATAGATTATGCTAATCCATGGTATGAGTTCTACTAACTCAATTACCAAATAATCTTAACTTAGACTAATTTAATTTAAGCTTTGGAATACTTTATTTGAACCATAGAATAACTTGTCGATTGTTTTAACATTATAGGAATTCATCTGAAATCTATTGGTTGGTTACATCTAAAGGTTTTAAGTTTCTAAAAGTCAAAATGAATATCAACTTTCTGATTTCAATCAAATCTAGTTTTATTGCCAAATATATTTGCAACTTTTTCACTTTTAATTCCAAATTTATGAACAATAACAATTAAGTTACAAATTTAAAGATGACTCTGATATCACTATTTAGAAATCAAGGCATGATTTAATCCTACCATCAGTGAAAAAGTTTTTTATTTAATTTTTAAAGGCAACGATCACTTTAAACTCTATAACATGATTGATGCATAAACATAATAAAACATACACCTAAATTCATACCTTATTATAAAGTTTGATTCTTTCCTAGATTTCCCCATGAACTTAGTCTATCACTACCACAATAGTGATGCAATTGTCTGACTTCTAACAATATTTATACAATCGTGTTGAAGGAACTGTACAAGTAGTGTTAAAAGAACTTTACGAGGTAAGTAAGAAGTGTTAACTCCTTTAATGCTTATGTTCACTTGTAATTGGACTTGGACCTTTTGGTATTTTAGTGTAAATCTAATTATAATTTCAATTAAAATTTAATTAGAATTACAATTAACTTTAAAGATCAATTAGGTCTAAATAAGATCTAATATCTAATATTGGCTCTTATTTATCAAATATCTTATATTTGATCATAAAAGTTCTCAAACTTTAAAATCAAGTCCAATGTGATTAAATTATATTTTTTCTCTTCAATCATTCTTTGTATGTTGCCTTTAAAGTCCCTAAATATGATGGCAATAGATATAAAGTATAATCTAAATTGTAATTAATATTAGATCAACTAACTTTTTAAATTTATTTTTAATTTTAATTAAATAGTTTATATCCATAGATCAATATTGACGTCTAATAATATATTATGATCATTCAAATATTATGAATGTCAAAGTGGTTTTGATCACCTTTTCTTACATATTTTTTTATATAATTCAATCATTTAATCACACAATGTTCCAATCAGATATAGAGTATGAAATTAATATTTACTCTATTTGAGTCCAAGTATATTATTTCTTAACTATTAGTGATTGATTTTCCTAATGACATTTAAAAACTATTTATAAGTATCATTTCATTATTTTGGCTAAGAATTTTTTGAATCAATAATAATCAAGACTATCAGAAGATATATTGATCACTCAACTATATCTAAGGACTACCATTTGAGCTATCCTTAACCATGATAAGATCTAAGTAGTATTAGAATATAACAATCTCCATATGAGATACTTAGGAATATCAAATCAAAAAATTACTTATACAATTATCATATAGGCATATAAGTAATGTTTTAGATAGAATTCTCATATCAGGTCAGTCAAGTTAACTTGTTCTTTAAGAAGCAACAATACGTTTATTTAAATATCTCATACTTTGGTTTTTGATATTAACAACTTCCTTTATAAAGAAAAAAGAAAACGTATACTAGTCTTAAGCTCTATTAATGTTCAGTCTTAATAGATCAATAACTAGGAACAATTTAAGGATAATAATTAATTACAATATAAGTCTTATAATTCTGATTTTATCATGATTTTATTTACAATATATATATTTGTCTTATAGACTTTATCTTTTCCATCAATTAATTAAACAAATATGCTTATGATAAATAATACTTTTAAATGATTATATTATAAAAACAACAACCAACCGATTCATTATAAAACATAAGCCAACAAACAATTTATAATAGAAGTGCACTCAGATAAGTTTTGGTTAAATGAGAAAAGATCAGTGACAACCTCTGGTCTTCGAAAGGAATTTGAATAGTCAGCAAAAGGCTGCTCTGGTCATATAATTGAAGATAAATTCTATGATTGATTGATTCAAAATGTGAAGCGTGAAGTATGAACAGGTAGGACTTGAAGCGTCCAAACTAGCTCAAAAGCAGCCATGTTCTGTATTTTGGTTAATAGTCGTTGAAATTTTAATAAATACTAGTTACTTTAAAAATTGAATTACAAAATGTAAGTGCATCTTTTGTGGGTTAACACAATTGACATTTTTTAATATATACAAATTATTGAGTTTCAGATTAAGTCACTTTTTAAATATGATATCTTCTATTAAAATTGAAATAGTAAATCTTTTCTTTTTCTTTTTCTCTCACATAATTAAATTACATAAAAATTTTCATCCTATTTTTTATTTTTACATTATTTTATTTGATTTAGTTTTTAAATCAATATTGACTTTGGAGAATTTGTAGCATTAAGCTCCTTGTCCCAAAAAGGTGGAATCAGCCACTCCAGTTGCCCCCACACCCGGACCTGACCAAATTGTGATAAGTTAAACCACGATTTGATCTCGGTCGACCACCTAGCAGAGCGGCCATGTAATAAAAACTATAAACCGGAGCAATGCGCTCACTATACAGTAACATGTTTTGGAAATGGGATTAGTACTGGGCGGAATGTTCATAATACGCACATAATTGTGAAGATTGGAGACGTGTGCTTTTCATATGCTATTAAATCTGTGTCTTGAATGATTTTGACTTGGACATTTACTCTTTGACAGGTCGATCCTTCATTTGGCAGCTCGTCAGCCACACCAATGACCAAACTGGTTGCCACTTGCCATGCTTCCCGCCCCACCAGGCCATTTTCCAAGCCCTGATAATCTCACATGCTGTGATATATATATCTCCAATCATAAGTACCGAGGGACCTGAAAACTTCCACCCCAAGTAGCACGCTGCACCCATATTTTGATCTAGAGCTTGGCCAGTAAGGTAAGGAATTAAAAGTATTCTTTATGAAAATGCCACAGCATAATAAAATAATAAATTTTTATTATAATATAAGACATCACCACCACCACCTACTAAAATTTATTTCTTCGTTTAGGGGGATATAATAGAATCTAAGAAAAAGGCTTTCCATCATCCTGAAAAGTAACAAATAAAAGCAACCAAAGTAACTAGCTGGACCAATCTTTCTTAAGGGATTGGTCATAGTAATGTTGTTTTAACATTTCTCATGAGATTTGTAGCATATAAGTTTGCTACACACTAGGTTCAGTTCCTCACAGTTTTAAGGACTTCCATTCCAAAACACCAAAAGAAAAAGCCAAGAAGGAGAGGCCCCCTTCCCACTGCACTTAAACATGGACGGTTCAACTAAACTAGCTTCTTCTGCTCATAGGTTATTAGCTTTAAACATTTATCATTTCTTGTTCTTGTGTTTGTGTAATTTCTTCGATATAAATATATTAAAACCCATTAATTAACCGTCATAATTCACAGCTACTATTTGATGTTGAGTTGCAGGTTAGCAGGCAAAGTTGCCATAGTAACCGGAGGTGCCAGCGGAATCGGAGAGAGCACTTCGAGACTATTTGTTAAACATGGTGCAAAGGTCATAATAGCTGATGTTCAAGACCATGTTGGCCAATCCCTCTGTACAGAACTTGGCTCAATCGACGTAACTTATGTTCATTGCGATGTCACAAGTGACACTGACGTTAAAAATGTCGTGGATGTGGCCATGGCCAAGTACGGCAAGCTGGACATCATGTACAACAATGCTGGAATCACCGGCAATCTAGATCCGACGATATTAGGCTCAGACAACGACAACTTCAAAAGAGTTTTCGACGTTAACGTTTACGGTGGTTTCTTGGGTGCCAAGCATGCTGCTAAGGTTATGATTCCTGCAAGAAAAGGTGTTATTCTCTTCACTGCAAGTATTTCTTCAGTGTCCTGCGGCGAGTCGCCGCATGCTTACACCATGTCGAAGCATGCAGTGGTGGGGCTAATGAAGAATTTGTGTGTAGAATTGGGACAATATGGAATCAGGGTTAATTGCATTTCTCCTTGTGCTCTTGCCACTCCATTGTTAAGAAATGCAATGGGGACAGACAAAAGCTTTGTGGAGAAGGTGGTTTGCGAATCCGCAATTTTAAAAGGGGTCGTGCCAGAACCGGATGATGTGGCGGAGGCGGCGGTGTACTTGGGAAGTGACGAGTCTAGGTATGTGAATGGACTAAATCTCGTGGTTGATGGAGGATATACCACAACCAATCAGCACTTCAGTATGGTGTTGAAGAATTTGACGTCTTCTTGATACCAAAATTTCCTACTATAATTGTATCAGAATCCCATGTCTAGACCATTTTCAGCTTAATATTTGGCAATCATATTCTACCAATTATCCTATTATGCACAAACGGAGTGCGTTTCGCCATGAGATTGTGTTGTCCTGATATAAAGAAATTCATGTTTTCGTTTACGTACGAAATCGTGTTTGTCATAAGTAATAGAAAAGTGTTGTTGTAAGAATACGATTATGCTACTCTCAAACTAAGAATACCCTTTTCCTCCACGAACATGCAGTTTTAACGAAATCTTTACAACACATTGTGGAAAAAAAAAAAAAGATGTGCGGTGGACACACGATTCAAGTTGTTTCTATGATTATTGTTAGACTAAATGTTGTTTCCAGCATAGGAAATTAAAACAGAAGAAACTGTGTCAGTGTCTGCAGCTGAAAGAGGGTCGAAGCAGGTATGCGCGCGGATAAGCGAAAGATCACACCCAAAAGAAGGGAAGAGAAGCTCATTAATTGGATAGCTAGCCAGTCACTGAAATAACTCCCAGAGTCAATAAATTACGGGTTTTGATTTTGGAAAGGTCTGTTTCATCGTCAGATGGAAATGAATATGAACGAAAATCAGACCTGCGGAGGTGGCCACAGATTAAATACAACTGATGTTATGCTCTCTATAGCTTCAGAGGAGCCTATTAAATATTATTTTCTAGAATAATATGATTTCTTATA
>JANVCQ010000005.1:41009676-41027343 GCA_025531925.1 Erythroxylum plowmanianum | reverse complement strand
GTTAGGTTAGGTATAAAAATCTGGAAAGTTTGAAGATGGTTGGCTGGAAAATGTCCATTGAGTATGCCTTAGTCTTTCAGCTATAACTTTCTCTCTAGTTATCCAAATGAGATTATTCTTGATTTGGATTAAAATAGAGACGTATATCTACATTTGTTGTGAAGAAGCTGAATTCAAATTCTATTTAAAGGAGTTTCAAAATCTGATCTGAAGTTGAAAAACTGGGTTTGTGTTTGCGAAAGTTCACAGCAGGAAACTCCTTGCTTTGTCGCGGTGAACTTGAAAGATTAAGTGAGGTTTTCTTTTAGGTAAAGTTCGCCGCAACCATGTCTAGGTTTCTCTGCTGCGAACTTGTGATTTTTATGCGGGAATTCCTCTCTAGAGGAGTTCGCCGCGGCAAATTTTTCTCTATATTGAACATGGTTCAGTATTTTGGGAATAGCTTTTACTATAGTTATCTGAATTGACTGGTTATTGATTTGGAGTAAACTGGAGACATAGGGCTACAAATTATATGGAGATAGAAAGTTATGAATCGGAGTTTAAGAATTTAAATTTCTATGTGAAAGTTGAGTATAGGGTGCTGTCTCTGAATTAAAGCAATCCAAAAATATTTCGAGTATAACTTTCACATTACTAAACCAAATTGAGTGATTTTAGTGTCAATGGAAACATAAGACATAGAGGAACACTTTTCTATAAGAGAGTTTGACCAAATTATATCAGTTTCACCTTCTGATTGAACGTGAATAGTAGACTCGAAAGAGTGTCGTGAAAAAAAATCTAAAAATAAGCCAATGGGAAATGAATTGTGATTTTAATGGTTTTAGTAAGGCATAAACCTAAGTATAAATTGTACTTAGATGAGTTTTGATATGAGATTTATTTTGTGAAAAAACTGTTGGATAAATACCCAGGATTATCATGAACATGCATTGTACATAATTCATTTTATACATGTGCATTATTGAATACTTAGGATTGTGCAAATTGTGACATTGTATATATTATTTGTGATATAGAAGCAACTGGAATGTCAACCTCTAGATGTTGTCGGATCTTCCAGGCATTAGCTTCGGGAGCAACTTGTGAGTAACCTACATGGTTTCTCTCAATTATTGTTTCCTTAAGTTATGTTGTGAATGATAAATGAATGTGAAATGAATGTGTTTGATTGTGGATTCTGGACAGAAAGTCCGATGAATGTGAATGAGGATTGAGATATTGAAGTACTACTTGAATGTGAATGTGAAGACCTAAATCCTTATAATGTGAGTGGTTATGGTATATGCATTTCATATATGAATGCGTAATCAGATAATGGCAATTATGACCAGAGTAGCCACCGATCAGAGTTTAAAGTTCAACGAGTAAAAATGAGTCTCGAGCTCAAAAGTGATTACGAGCCTAAGGCTCATTATGTAAAATGAGCTCTGTATCTCCCAAGCGGATAAGGGATAGTTATTAATGAGCCCGGTATCCAAAATAGATACAGGACAGTTCAGGCACTTGGTCATAACAACGTAATAATTAGAAAAGTATCTCATGAGCATTTCATATGCATTATAACAAGTATGTGGATTGTTTGAAATGCCAAATTGGTTTGCTCTTAAATTTAAATGTGATATATGCTCATTATGCTAAGTTGTGAATGATATGTTATGTGAATTGTTGTGATGCATGAATTAAGTGAACCATCGATGATGGTTACCTCATTAAGTTCGCAAAACTCACCAAAATTGCAACATTGTCTTTTCAAGACTGAGAGACGACTCTAGCTACTGAGAGACTCTACCAGTCGTGTAAATTTTGATTGACAAGAGAAGTCATGGCTCAAAGGTTGATCAGCTGGGATTTTTGGACAGACTAGATAGACTTTGAATATTTTCCTCTTTCATGTAGTACTTTTGTATCAGGTTTTGATAATGTACATACATAAAATGTTGAAAGACACAATGTATACATTCAAGTTTTTTTTGGAATGAAATGAGAAAAAAGTTGGTTCTTAAATTATTGTGGTTTTTCTATTGATGCTTTATAAGTGAATACTGATATGATGCCATGTGATGTGAAAGTAGTGAGTGAACGTAGCGTTCCTTATCCTAGGTTATGTGCCGGAATGACCTCTGGGCGTCCTGGTGTATACCCTGCGTTAAGGGGGCGCTACATATATTATGGGTGTTATATCCTTATAGTCATATATTAGAATATTATTATTAGTTGTTACCTGAGATTTAAATTAATTTTTTATTTTTATGAGGATATAAGCATACTAAATTAACTAAATTTCATTTAAAAAGATTCCTTGTATTCTTCTTCACTTTCTTCTATACTACTCTATTTTTACAATATATTATTTCTAAACAATACATATATAGTTCAAAAATTTCATTAAAACAACATCTCTTTTTATGTAAAGAGTTTAAGAATTTGGTTATCTCAAAAGATATAGTTACCTCACAAAACCACATAAAGATGTATATTAGATCCAAATTAATTTATTATTTTTCTAGCATAAACAGGATATTGAGCCTTACATAATAGGCAATTAAAGTAAAGACTTCAAAATATGCAAAAAGTAGAGATAATGACTCATGGTTATAGAAACTAGTTGTAATAGCCCAGACCATCCGCCCATAAATATTGTCTGCTTTGGGTTACCCATTAAGCCAAGGCCCTTACGATTTTGCTTTTCCTATACTCAGGAAAACGCGAATATGGGGAAGTGATATCCATACCATTATAAGGCATACTTCGTTCTCCTCTCCAACTAATGCGGGATCTCATAATCCACCTCCCTTCGGCCTAGCATCCTCGCTGGCACAACAGGTTGAGAATCGACTCTGATACCATTTGTAATATCCCAAACCACCCGCCCATAGATATTGTCTACTTTTGGTTGCCTATCGGGCCAAGGACCTTAAGGTTTTGCTTTTTCCATACTCGGGAAAATGTTTCTATGGGGAAAAGGTATCCATACCCCTATAAGACGTACTTCATTCTTCTCTCCAACAGATGTGGGATCTCATACTAGTTACATATAGTGAACAAATTTAGCTAAATGAAGTAAAATAAGAATTTGCTATATCTATTATTGATGCTAAAAGAGTTTGTTTATACATATATTGCAACTGAGCAATATTAATTATCAAAGGTTGTTAACAAACTAACTAACTTTGACCATTTCTTTAACAAATTTATAAGCTAAGTTTTAACTTAAACACTAATCTACTTTGCTCTATATATTTTACATCCCCCCTCCGATTGGAGGTTGGTGAAAATCAACCAAACCTAACTTAGAAAGTAGCTTAGTTAAGATAGGAACTGTAAAAAGTTTAGTAAACAAATATGATAACTATAGTGTAGATGAAATGTGTATTGGTTAAATAATATCTTGCTTATCCTTGTCTTGAATGAGATCATAGTCAATATGAAGATGCTTTGTGTGTTTGTGGAACACAGGATTGACTGCGATATGTAAAACTGCTTGATTGCCACAATATAAAGGAATGGCTAATTCAAGCAAAATTTGAAAATTTTTCAAGTAATAAGTGAGCCATTAGAGTTCACGGACTATTGCAGCCATGATTTTGTATTCTGCTTTGGCAGAGGACCGCAAAACAGTAGTTTGCTTCTTGGTTTTCCAAGGTGATGAACCAAGAAAAATTTAGCAACTTGTAACTGACTTGCGAGTAGAGATACATATAGCCTAATCAGCATCATAATATCCTTTGAGATTGAGGATGAAGTTGCAAGGGAAAAACAAACCTGTAGCTGGGCAACCTTTGAGATAATGTAGAACATGGACTGTAGCATCCTAAAGAGTGGTTTATGAAGAATGCATAAACTGACTTAATTCTTGTACCGCAAAAGAGATTTCAGGTTATGAAAGGTTAAGATAAAGGAGACGACCAATCAACCTGCGATATTGATCTACGTTCGAATAAGGAGAATATGTAGTTGACTGAAGTCTTATGTTGGTAAGGAGAGGGATAACAACTGGTTTGGCTCCTTGTAAACTAGTATAACGTAAAATATCAAGGATATACTTCCACTGATTAGGATAAATTCTTACAAAAGTTCAAAATATCTAAAGACCAAAAAAATACTTGGCAGGTCCGAGATATTTGATAGTAAATACAGAATGTAAAAAACTCTTCACAGAATAAATAGCATCCTTATCGGGTCTTGTCATTAACACATCATCTACATAGATGATGAGAGAAAAGAAAGAAGAATTATAATTTATGACAAATAAGCAACGGTCATGTTTAGACTAAATAAACCCAAATTATTAGAGTTTAGCATAAATTTCCAAATTCTATTGTCTAAAATCTTGTTTAAGTTCATAAAGAGACTTAACGAGCTTGCAAACTTGATCTGGACTAGCTTTTGTGTAACCTTCAAGGGGTAACATGAATACTTCTTTGTCAAGAAAATCATGGAGAAAAGCATTGTTTTTATTAATTTGAAGTAGTGGCTAAGATTTGGCAGAAACAAACGCACAGTGACTAGTTTAGCAACTAGAGAAAAACTATCGTTATAATTAAGACCTTCAATTTGATTGTACCTTTTAGTAACCAATAATGCCTTATACCGATCCACATTTCCATCAGAATTAACTTTGATTTATAAACCCATTTGGAACCTACAGTTTTCTTGTTACGAGTACAGAAGTTATCTACCATGTATTATTTTGCTCTAATATGTCTTGTTGCATGGCCATAACCCAATTTTCATCCAATTCAGATTGATTATAACTCCTAGCTTCACGAAAACTTGATATATTTACCTTGAAGTTCAAGTAGGATAGGGTAAGACAAGGTGGTTGAATAAAAGGAAAAGAAGGAGGAGCATATGACATACCTGAGATAGGTAACTGATTTGAGAAATTTCTAACAGCTGAGGAGAAGTCGTATGAAGAAATATTTACATTTGAGACATAATCCTTTAATCTCGAAGATGGATACTTGACTCTTTTGCTTTTCAAGCAGTCAAGTTAGGTAATAACTGTGGTAGGAACTGAGATTGGTGCTTCAGTTGAGACTAAAGTAATCTATGTAACATCTATAGGTGGTGCTTCAGTTGGGAGTATAGGAATTGGTGTATCATTGATAGGTGGGACTATGGGAATATAATGAAAGTCATTAGGAAGTGTTAAAGAAGGGTCATTGTTAAGGAATTAATGGAAGAGGAGTGGAATGATGTTGTGGTGTGATGTTGGTTTAGGTTTGGGCATAAGGAAATACGAATTCAACATCTCTAGAAACAAAGGTTTTATGGGTATTAAGATCATATAATTTGAATGCCTTATGACTAGTAACATAACTAATAAAAACACACTTAAGGGCTTTAACATCAAATTTATCCTTATGGGTAATGTATTTGGCATAACAAAGACATCTGAAAGTCTTAAGAGTGTTATAACTTGATGGCTTATTGTAGAGCATCTCATATGAAGTTTTCCAGGATAAAATAGACGTAGGTAGTCTATTAATGATGTTGGTAGCTACCCAAATTGAATGTCCCCAAAATTTCTTTAGCTTCTTACTTTGAAACATAAGAGATCGAACTATCTATAATAAGTGTTTATGATTTCTTTCAAATACCCCATTCTGTTGAGAGGAGTATGGACAAGATCATTGATACACAATCCCTTTGATTTGGAAGACATGTGAACATTTCAAATTAACAAATTCACTATCATTATCACTCATTACGGCTCTAACAATGGTGTAAAATTAGTTTTCAATAAGGATAAGAAAGTTTGCAAGAGTTTTAACTGTTTGTGTTTTGTGGTTAAGTAAAAACGTCAATGTAGCTTTACTATAATCATCAATAACAGTCAAGATAAAATGAGCTCTAGAAATGGATGAGGCCTTATATGGTCCATATAGGTCTATATGAATGAAATCAAAACTATGGTGCGAAATGGTGTGGTTTTTGAAGAATGGTAGTCTTTATTGTTTGGAAAAGGAAAAACATCACATGGAGGTAAATTTATTAGGTCAACAAAAACAATACCAAACAATGCGTCTTATGACAGAGTAAGTGCACGACCTAATTTGTTATGTCAAAGTTAAAAATCAGTCTGAGATCTTTTATTTGTATGTTCAATAAATGTACATGCTACTTTTTTCTATGTATGAAAACAACCATGTTTGTATCTCGAACAATAAAATTAATTGTATCTTATGAGAAACTGGATTTGTTTAGAATGTAAAGACATCCACAACTCCTCTAACTACTAAAACCTTCTCAGTCAGTAGGTCCTAAAAGAAACAAAAGGAAGGGTAAAATGTGATATTAATTCCAAACATATTTGTAAGTTTATGAATTAAAAGTAAGTTAAACTTGAAATTGGGTATATGAAGAGTAGTGGTAAGTTTGAGAGAAGAACTTATGGTTATATTGCCTATGTGATGAACCAATTTAACTTATCCATCTTGTAAAAAAATTAGTGTATATTCTTTCAAGATTTTTGGTTGATCAAAATGTTTAAGGTTTGATGTCATATGGTTTGAGGCTCTTGTATCAATTATCCATGAACCTGGTTCTACAAAATCAAGTGAATTGAAAGCAAAATTTAGCATAGAACCTGCAAAATATGTTAGATGAGAAAAATTGCTTCGGTGACTATCCTCAACTATACTCATTCCTTTTACATATTTCATAACCTCTTGTTAGATAATATTGTTGATTTCTGCGGACCATCCAAGTGTTTTCTAAATAATCTCTTATTTATTAGATCCTTCAAATGACGTGTCAATAAAATTTGCCATCACTCGTGGTAATTTCTTTCTTTTTAGTTACTTGTTGCCTTTATACCATTTTAAATATCTGTGTAATTTGAAACAAGTTTCCTTCAAATGTCCCTTTGTTTTGTAGTAATCAGAGTATTTGTCTTTCTTCGCTTCTCTCCTCTTATGTCTCCATTAATTGCTTTCTTTTCCTCCTTCCTTCTTGAAACTGTGTCCCCTGGCCAATCATGCATTATGCTCCGAAACATCCTCCATGACTTGTACTTCATTTTGCTTTTTAACTCTTAGTATCATCGAATACGCTTTATTTACACTAAGTATAGGATCTATAAAAAGAAATTGATTTTTGACAAGATCAAATGAATCATTAAAACCCATCAAGGATTGAATTAATCTGCTCACCTGATTTAAATCAATTGTGGTTTTTGATGAACCACACGTACACTCTAGAATTAGCAATAAGCAACTCAGCTCTTCCCATAGTTTCTTTAATCTTGTATAATATCTGGCAATATTCGTGTTTCCCTGATCAATCAAACTTATTCCCTCTAAATCTGATATATCATATGTCTATTACTTTATCCAAATCTCTCATGTAGTTCATTATGCAAATCTTTTGCGTTTTTTACATAAATGATAGCATCAACTAACTCTTTGGAGATAGAATTCAGAATCCAACTCAAACAATGTCCTATTGGACATGACACACGTTCCATTGATGAATCCCAATTTTACTTTAGCTCCTAAGGCAATTCTCACATATCTCGACCATGACAGGTAATTAGATCCATTAAGAGGAGATAGATATGAGATTCATACTAGGATGATCCGATGATTGAGGTTATAAAGGATCTTCAATGGACTGACTTCCGTACTGTTTTCTTGTTTCGTGACAATGATCATCTTCTATTGTGATCAACAAGAACTATCACTAGCAAAGTGTACACTTTATCAGTAACCAGTAGCCGTCTGCTCTGATACCACAAACATATTTAGCTAAATGAAGCAAAGTAAGAATTTGTTATATCTATTATTGGTACTAAAAGAGTTTGTTTATATAGAGCTTACAACAAGCAATATTAACTGTCAAAGGCTGTTAACAAGCTAACTAACTTTAACCATTTCTTTAATAGATTTCTCAGCTAAGTTTTGACTTAAACGCTACTATACTCTACTCTATATATTTTACATATAGCATCTCAAGTTTTAACTTTTAGAAGTAAGAACTAGGAACTACTAATAAATAAGATTTAAGTATACTTAATTTAGATCTGGTTTAATTCTCTAATAAACTTCGCAAATCACAATGATGCTTGGACCCGCTTTAAAGTGCATTTAACTCGAACTTTGACTTCCACATTTTTAATAAAATGAAAATTAGTAGAATTCATACGTGCGTGGAAGTATTGTTGACAACAGTAATTTATATTAGCAAGTAGTCTTAGAAATAGATAGGTATTTTTAGATACATTTACTATTACAATCCAAGCAATAACATTTGTTAGAATGTAAATTTCATATAATCTGTAATTATTCGGCACTGAAAGCAAAGAATTGTTACATGTAGAAGCTATTATGCTCTAGGGCTTTTCATGATATTCACACTCAAATGGATTTTGATTGCCATTTACAGCCATAAGATGGAAAAGTTCAAAGAAGGAACCATTAGTTAAAAAGAAAAAATATCAAAGTCGAAGAAAACAATAATACCAGGAATTTATTACCTGGGTGTTTCTGGTATTTAGTAATTCTTCAAAACAGAAAATAGGTAATAGGGAGGGGGGAGAGAGAGAGAGAGAGAGTCGTTGTGTGCTTTGGTTCATATATTAATTGGCTGGTGTTTCCTACATAATTTCTAGGTCTTGCCATTTAATTTCATGGTGTGTTTTGCGATTAAATTGTGGTGATACTGTTGGTGATAGCTTGGCTTTTATTTGGTTGACATTTAATAATTTCTTGGTGTTTTTCACTAAATTCTTAGTTGGTGATAGCTTTTAAAAACAATGAAAATATATTTTGGTTTCTAGCACATTTAGCCTTAAAAGCTATTTGATTTTTCTTTTGTTCTGCTTCTTATCTCTCTCACAAACTTGCAAACACTTAAACACCGACCCCTTTTCTCTTCTCTTCACTTCAAAAGCAATGATGAAAGTTTCCTGGCTGTACTTTATAATTGCAATATTTACTACAAATTTCCTCCTCCTGCATACTCCTTGTGATTTTTTTTCCTTACTTTAATACATTGCCTGTCCTCAATTTACACTCTCTTCTACCAAAACTTCAATTCAATACACTCCTTTCCTCTCTTTCTCTCTCTCTCTCTCTTTTTATGCTCTTACACCCCTCCACCTCTCCTCCATAATTAAGGTAAGCCTTTAATTAAACCCCATCTCTTTCCCTTCATTTTCTGTATATATATACATAATGGCCTTGGCAGAAACCCACCATCCCAAAGGTCATGTTTTTGGTGCTTGAGGAGTTCCTACTTATGGTTCAATCCTAGCTACCATCACAAAGTTTCTGTGTTTTTTTATCTTCTTCATCACCATCTTTACGTGGAACTGGAAGAACCATTCTCTTTAATCTCTTATTGGCAAAGGTTCCTTGATCTTACGGTAACATATGCCTAGTTTGATAGAGACTTTGTGATGCAATTCAGGTGTGCTTTTTAAGTTGATATTTTATTTTTCCTAAAATGAAACTCTTTTGTGGACAAGTGGAAATATACTGCTACTCACATGATTCAACGAACATGAGTAGAAGAAATGAAAACAACTCAAAACTTGACTTGAGACTGAACCTATCACCACCAAGGGTGGGACAGATGATGGAGTCACCAAACCAATCAGCAACGGTGTCACCAACCTCACCGCTGAGCTCTTGTGTATCGTTGGAGCTGAACCAAGAAAATGGTACTCATCCACATTCTAACAGCCCTAAGGCCACTTCCATGGTGCTTGTAGGTTGCTCAAGATGTCTGAAGAATCTGTAATCTAGGGATTGTAATTTTGGTAAAGTAACCACTGTAAAATGGTTAGCTCTATTTCACGAATGAGAAAAAATGGTATTTATACCATCAGTTTCTGAACAAACAAAAACGACTAAAACTATTACATAAAACGCAAAACCACTTAAAAGCCTATACAAGTATCAATAACCTATACAAGAAGACAATACACAATAAATACAAGTATTACAGAAGATATTCTACAATGTCTCATGTATATTATGCTCTCAGAGGACGACCCCAAATGCCCCAAATGCAAGAGTACAGTGCTGCTTGATTTCCTTAATGATAACAACCACAACAAGAGAACCATGAAGCCTAGAAGGAGTTAGAAAATAGGCTCCTTTTCAGCTAGTAGCTTATTACGGTTTAAATATAGGCTATATCTGCTTCGTTCTTTTTCTTTTCTTTTTTCCCCTGAATCTCAAGTAATGCTACTTGTGCTCCACCTTGCTGCTTCCTACTTGTGCTCCACCTTGTTGCTTCCTATCTCATGTTGCATCCGATAACGGAAGAAAAGTGGAGCGAAAATATCACTGCTTCAACATTTGAAGTTTGTGTTTCTATGTCTTATCATAGAGATAGGAAACATAGGCATTATGGCTACGGAGGCAGCTTTCTTGCGTTTGTTTTTGGGTTGAGCTTTATCTTCCCCTATTAGCAGAAAACAATGTGAACCGGTTCAACTACTGTGCCCAAATTTTCTCGTGAAATGTTAGGTATTTTCTCATCACTTTCTTAGGGGTTTATGTCATTTGCGTAATCCAACCACATTGTGCCACGTAAGAAATTACTAGACAATGATGTAATCTTGAGTCAACTGAAATCTAGAGGGCAAATAATCAGCCCAAAAGGTGTATAAATCTTGAGACAAGAAGTAGATATTTGTACTTGATAAGAAAAGTTGTTTTAAAAGATAGCCATGGTATGACGAGTGGCCTCACTGAACCACCATGAACTGCTTCTGCCTAGCTGAGCCTGAGCTTAAGAAAGTTAGCAGAAATGTAGAAGAGCAACCAGTCCATGGGGCCTGATACCAGAACCAGAAGGGTATAGACCTTCCCTAGGACTGATATTCTCCCTTCAATCAGAGTTTATTTTAGAACCACCAAATCCCAATACATAATGCAAATCCATGACCATACTTATTTTAGAGGTAATCAGAACGATTAATCCAATTTCATCCATTAAGAGAAAGACCCATTTTGAAGTCAAAATGTCAAAAATCAAATATTTTCCAAGACCACAGAAAACCAGATAGAACCACGATATGCACAGACCAATGTTATGTTTAGATGGCTATAGGTGATACTTTTAAGGAGGTCAAAAGGATAGTCTTTAAGAGGGTAATTGAGTAAATAAATAAAGGGGGTGTTGGGTGGTTCGAGCATTGACAAAAGGGGGACTATATTGGATTGAAAGATCATTAAAAACACATAAATGCCAGAGTAATTGAGACAGTTGAGAATAATGAAGGGCATTACGTTAGATGTTAAATACAAAAATTTATTTCCAAACAGAAGACAATTTTCGGACATCAGCTTTAGCAGACGATTTTTCCACTTTCATTAGACGCTATCCTGGCTGGAAAAGTGGATTGAGGGGATAGACCTTCTTCTGTTGGTCTTGGGTCTTTTTTCTTTCATTGAGGGGGGGACAGTCGAGTCAAAGACACCCAAATTAAACTAAAGGAATTATGTCCGTTCATCCTTTGCCTTTGTTTTTCACTACAATACTTGATTTCATCATCACATACACTAAATGCCACCTTTCTTGTGCCATTACACACTCTATTTTGGCAAACCCTTTTCTTTACTGCCCCTTCTTGTCCCATGTTCTCCCCATTCAATTTTTTAACTCCTTTTCCTTCTTTTCATTCACCCTCTCTTCCTTAACTCGCACATTTTCTCAACTCCACATGCTCCTCTCTGTTAAATAAGCTTTATATTAACAAACATAGGGAACACAAATACAAAGCTTATCCCATTATATAATGAGTGTTTGAAGAATGATGATATGTTCAAATGGTCAAGTAGTTTCAAAGTAATTATCTAGCATGTACTCGTAAGTATTCGAGAAAGGAGAACGATTTAGTTGTGAAAGAGGTAGCTGCCAAAAGTTCAATTTACTAAGTTTACAGACACTGGCTTTGATCAAAGGATGAACGTGCAATGATCAAAAAGTAAAATATCAAGTACGCAAAATTCCCCTCAAAATAATAGGAGATTGGAATACAACCTTCCTATCCTTCTAATCTGTATCTTATCAATATGATATTGTTGAGGTAATCGCATGTTGACGTTATTCCTATGGTTAATTTGAATCAAGCAAAAATTAGTGATATTGGCTCAACTCATCATAACCTCAGATCGGCTTAGGTAAGCTCTAGGAGTTTGTAATTAGGCTTTGATGGAAACCAGACCCAACAAAAAAAGATGAGGTAGCCCAGTAAGCCCCATGTGAACGGGCCATGCCATCTAAATAAAAAGAAATGAGTATTACAACGGCTTATCTCATTCCCTTCCCACAAGTGGATTAGTGGCAAAAGCAAAAACGAAAGGAAGTCCACTTTTGTTTACTCTCAATTGCCCTTTCTTTTATTATTATTATTCTTAGCTTTCGATTCGTCGCCTTCTTTAGTTTCTCCCGTCTCTCTCTCTTTTCAATCAGATCGCTCCTCTCAATTCCCACGAGAACTACTATACTGCACCGCCCATGACGCTTGGCTCTGGAGGATCTAGTGTAGTGGGTTAGTCCTTCGATCTTATAATATTAACTCGATGAGGCTTTTGTCCTAACTTCTGATTTCTGGTCTTCTTTTTGTTCTTGTTGCTTGATGGAATCTGCTCATGGGTCGTACTATTTTTGTTCGTCTAGTTGTTTTCTGATGTGAGTTTCTGTTGGGTGTTTACGATTCTTCGGTTTGGGGTGGTGGGTATTTGTTTATCGTAGCTTTGATGCGCGGAAACCATCTAGGATTTCTTCCTAGTATTTGATGTCTTTTGGGACGGTGTTGCTTTGTATACTTCCTAATTTTGCATAGATGTAGTCATGATGTCAATCAATTTTATCTTTATTGAATTTGTAAGTTTCCAGATTATTGGGTTTTTCTATGTTGTTTTCTGATCAGTTTGTTTGTAATTTGTTGAGAACTACGACTTTTGAAAATGTAAATCATATTTCGCATGGCTTTTGTTGTCGTTTCAATACTGACTATTGAGTTGTTCATCATTGTGGTTATGGGTGTGTTAGCTTTAGGTTCAATTTTGGGGCTTGATGCCATGTGACCAAAGCAGAATTTAGGACTTACGTTTGGTGTTTGAGTTTCTTTGCAGTCCCTCGGAACTTCAGATTACTGGAGGAACTTGAACGGGGAGAAAAAGGTATTGGTGATGGCACCGTAAGCTATGGGATGGATGATGGGGATGATATTTATATGCGCTCCTGGACAGGCACTATAATCGGGCCTCACAATGTAATTGCTTATTTTCAAGCTTAATCTTGTTTGAATATTTCAATTCCGATGATACTGCAAGATGAGCATTGTGCTTTTAATGTAAATGTCTTCAAAGACAGACCAATGTAATGGATGCTGATATAGGGTACATAAAATCATGATGTTTAGTCAAAAGGAAAGTGGTCCTGGAATCAGCCTACGGGCCTGAACATTAAGATTGTCCAGGAGTCAGTTTTTTTGTAGTGCTTGAACTAGGTTTTTATCTTTTGTTAGTCCTGTTAATCTGACCTTGTCAACTTACGTTCTTCTGTGTTTTCCTTAAACATTTTAATCTTGTGAAAGCGGGGGCTTTTGAGGGAGTCAGGATCTCAATGTATTAGAATATATAATCTCAGCAGTAGTTCAAGAGATATCTAATATGTCTGCTAAATTTTGCAACATTTTTGGTCTTCATTTAGGCTTGTAGTGGCTGATCCCCGATCATTTTGATCCACTATAAGTTATTTGAAGAAGGATATAGATCTGTAGCTACTGATTCTTAGTAAGATGTGACTAGGCTTTAAGTGATTCAAGGCCATATGTTCAAGTATGCTGTAAGTTTCCAGTTAAATTTGTTATTTATAGATTCTAGAAATTGTAGAAAAGTCAGTTTTTATCTATACAATAAAAATGTTTTAAGACTACAGAATGGAAACAATAGTTTATTATCATGTGCTATGGTCCCTGGTATCTTGACTGCCTGGAAAGTTATGTAACTTCTCCTCTCTTCCTTGTTAGACTGTGCATGAAGGTCGCATTTACCAGTTGAAGCTGTTCTGTGACAAAGATTACCCAGAGAAGCCACCAAGTGTCCGTTTTCATTCTCGGATCAACATGACATGTGTGAACCATGAAACTGGAGTGGTATACTTGATGCCCCCAATGCTCTTATTTATGTGATATTTGAATTTTGTGGTTTAATGGTGCCCTGGACTGTTCTTTTTCTTATATATATATATATATATATATCTCCCCAAACTATAGGCCATTTCTTTTGTGTTTGTTTCCTTCTTTCTCTGCTCCAGTTGACTTAGAAGTTGATTCCTTTAGCTAGACTCAACAAGCTGCAGAAATCTTTATTTTTGTATCTCACCTGTCATTATAGTTAATTTCATTGTTTTTACGGATGGAGTTTGTTTTCAATGATTGGATTCTGATTTGGGATTACTGCAGGTGGAGCCAAAGAAGTTTGGAGTTATTGCAAATTGGCAGAGAGAGTACACCATGGAGGATATACTCACTCAGTTGAAGAAGGAGATGGCAGCCCCGCATAACCGAAAACTGGTGCAACCTCCAGAGGGTACCTATTTTTAGCTTTTAAGGGTTATTATAGACCATATTGCTTTTTGCAATATGCAATATATAGTTTGCAATACTGTGTCAATCTTGTGAACATTAAGAACATACTGGTGAACTCCTGAGAAGGATGCTCCAGTTACTGCTGCTCCATGGCTTCATTGTCATTTTGTTGTCATCTCTTACAAAACTGTGCTGCAGGGATGCTGTTTGATTTATGTTACTTATGCATGTGTCGAATGTAATGGCTGTCTAGTGTTAATTTGCTCAAGCTTTTATCAGCACATTCAATTCTCTCTATTCTATTCTATGTATATTCTCCATATTGCTGGTAGCTGATTGGAAAATGACATCTGACGGCTATAGCTGGAAATTTCTTCAGCCAGTTGATCTTCTGTTGGATTGTGCCTGTTGGTTTTGGTTCCAATGATTCAATCTTCAGATTTTCTTTGTTGGGGCATTTGTTGCAGGCAAAACATGTCATTAGCAATTCTAGAGGATATTATAGTGTGGGACTTGGTTAGATGTGGATAACCTGAAACTGAAGGATCTTTTTAGCATGATGTAGCATTTTTCTTACAACTTTGAGAGGGTATTCGTGTATGTTAACACAACTTTAGTGGGTAGTTCTGTATGTTAATTTGAAAATTGGAGCCCTGGTCAAGAAGCCGGACCTTCAATTCAGAACTCAATGCATCTGGTTTGGCTGTGTGATGGGCGGTAATGTTCCTGGGAAAAGACTTATGCTGCTGTCCTTGTTTCCGCAAGTCCAGTTAAGGAGAATTCTTTGACAAGTTGAATCACAGGCTCACTATTCAGGTATGTAGGAACATATGGTTAAGCACTGCTATTTTGGTCGGGCGAGGTTGGCTTGGTCCCTCGGCAAATGCTGAAATTTAATTATAGTGAATGTGAATACTGATAAACAAAATCTCATGAAGCTGAGATTGGCTGGACCGTATGCTTTAAATCATAATTAAGTTATGGCTTTACTTACGAGTTTTAAATCTCATTGCAAGTATTCTTTCTCAATTTGCCCAACTGCGTAGAACAAGTCCTTAATGTCGAGCTCGCCATTGAGAGTGGGTGTGAGATGACAAGGGGAACTTGCTTTCTTAATAGGACTAGACAATGTCGCTGGCAAGTAATCCACAGGCGGATATATTTGGGAAAGTAAATTGCTCTGAATTGGAGGCGAGGTAGTGGATAATGTTATTAATGTTGAATTTCAACTGGTACTTGATACGTAAAAGTGCGACTTTGCGAGAAAGACAACAATGCCCTGAACCCACGATGGACAAGCCACGTAAACTACATTTCATATCATCTAGTTCCTCAAAATCTTTTTTTCGGAGAATGAAGCTGAGGCACTATGATTTGGATCAGTGCATGTTACTAATATCAATGTGGTCGAAGTCATGAAAATTAGCCATGAAGGGTATGTGACAAGTTTTCTCACAATAAATCAAATTAGTAATTTTTGTTGTTTATTCTTTCAATTTTGTTTTAAGTCTAGTGAATGATATTTTAAAATTTTGAATTAGATTATAATTATACAAATTTTAATTAATTTAGATAAAAGACTTCAAAAGTTATATTCTATTAAAATTATCTTTTAAACTCCATATGTTTCTATTCTAGGATTTTTTAAAATTTTGCATTATATTATAATTATAAAAATTTTAATTAATTTACATAAAAGACTTCAAAAGTTATATTCTATTAAAATTATCTTTTAAACTCTATATGTTTCTATTTAATGCGTAAAAAGTAGTGGTGTTAGTATCATACTTGCATGTCTAAAAGAAAGAAATATAGATTAAAAAAAGAGCACAAAGAAAGTAAAATTTTCCATCCCTTATAAACAACACTTAAAAAACAATATTGAAGTGAAATGATATAACCAAATTTCACGTAGTAATTTGCAATGATGAGAAAAAAGTTTATCCATAAACAAACAAGAAGATCCATCAAAATTTTAGATGATTTTCATGATTGTTATTCTATATATATTTCATGATTGTTATGTATGTATATATAGTTCTTCCTTCTTTTTTCTTCATTTTTTTTCCAAGATCATTATAACTCAACTCAAGTATTTCTCCCTTCTTCTTTTTTTATCCTAGTCTTCTCCTTTAGGCTGGTCTGATCCCCTTCCTTCTTTCTCTTTATCACCTTTTCCTGTCCCTTTCAAGTTTTCCTCGTTACTCTCTTTCCATTAAACTTCTTTTGGATATCTCATCCTCAATGACTCTGTGTTTGTACTTTCCGTTTCAATCTTTTATATCCTTAATCTTGTCCTACACCACTCCTTTTATTGGTTTCAAGCTTAGAAGATCTTTATAGCTAGTTTCTTTTTCCTTTCCGACTAGCTTTCTTTAACATTAGCTTTCCTAGGTTCGATATTAAGTGCAACTTTCTCTACCATTTCTCGTCCAAAAAGATATTAAAGTCATTTAATATACAAGAAGATGAGAAACAACTTTGTAGAAGATATTAAATGATGGGGCCTGGGTCTCAGTACTATTTACAAGGCTACTATACGAGATGATTAGGTAAAGATCATGAGAGAGGGAGGCCAAAAGCTTTAGATCGTAATCAGACTAACAGCGTCAGCACTGGTAGACCTTTTCGTGGCAAAGTAAATGTTTCACCACGACGAAACTAAAGAATATTATCAAGGAATTTTCGGGAAAAGTTTACCGTGACAAAAGTTTGATTTTGTTGTGGCGACGTTATAAGATAGAGCAAAACAGCTCTCGAGAATGGTATGTCGCGACCAAAGTCATTCCTTTGCCACGGTGAAACCTTTGAATCAACAACCTAGACCCGAACCATCCAACAACATACAATTCTATCGCCAATAACAAATTAACAACACAACAAAGAAAATAGATATGAATATATACAAAAGAAACTTCTTCAATTCTTAATCTCATTACTTGTTGGGGCCCGATTCGAAAACCAGATCCCAACCGGAAGACGGAACGAAAATCACATAGCTGAAGCAAACATCGAATCAAATCGAATCGAATTCAAATCAAATCAAAACCGATTTCCGACATCCGAGAACTAAGAGTAGAGAACATGATCGCGTGGGAAACCTA
>JANVCQ010000005.1:40999292-41009576 GCA_025531925.1 Erythroxylum plowmanianum | reverse complement strand
ATTCATATACAAAAACTCTTATCAAATTTTCATTTTCATATTTCTAATTTCCACTAAAAGTTTGGGGTCCAACATTACTAAATCAAAATAGAGTTTAAGTATAGCGTTAATTACATATCAATAGTCACAATAATAGCTTAATACAAAATACAATTGAATGCTTATGCTTGATATGCTTATAAAACTACCCAAAAATAGTCGACTAACTTAGTTACTAAACGTAGCTATCTTAGAGTTTGCCCAAAGCTTTGCAAAGATCAACAACCTTTTTGTTTTGCATCTGAGGAGTGAAAAATAATAGGTTGAGCTACGAAACTCAATGGCTAATATATTTATAGCCATTGGTATCGAGCACAATCAAGCATAGATATAAACATCTATATCTCATTTTAATTTAGCAATTAAATCATCATCAATTCTATCTCAAAGACTCATAGTTAAAATTTCATCACATAGAACACATCATGTATATTTAACCATCATAGCATAACACTCAAATATGAATCATACTTTACATATCAAAGATGAAATGCACAAACATTATGGCTTGACAGTCCCATAGATCAAAATGGAGAAACCATAGTTTACACCATAAACTAAATGAGTCTGTTTCTTAGGAGCTTATGTGCCACAAGCGGGCAGACGGAAAAAGGTATTAAGTCAACGTGCATGTGATGAACGAAATGATATCTCTCTTGCCTAAACACAAGCAAATTTTTATGCTCAACTTAGTTCATCACATGTTCATACTTTCATACTTCTTATGCTTTGTTCGTCTTTTGATCAATACAAAATGTCGTAACATCTTTCAAGGCATAACATAGTAATGAATCATAATGCATTTTTCCAACATTCACAAAAATTCAAGTCACACAATTAAGCACACAAGCAAGCAAGAAATTTGGCCATCATCATAATAACTATAAACATATTACCCACCTAAATTACTTGGAAATCCAAACTCAAGTTTGCCTTTCCTCTTGCTCTTACGTGGGATTTTCTTGGTTTCCTTCAAACAAACCAATTTTCATTCAAACCAATATTCCAATAAAATCCATAAAGCTTTAATAGTCCAAGAATATAATAAATTTAAGCTTAAACCTATCCTACCCATAGTTTATCTTGGCTAGAAAACTAAAACCTAGTTTAAAAACCCACGAAAATCAAAATGGGTTCCTTGGTTCTCTTCTTTCTTCCTTCATTTCCAACAAAACTCATTTCTCTAATTCCTTTCTACCCAAACAAGAAGAAAAGATGATGGAGATTACCTAAAACAAGTTGATTCTTCTTCCTTCTTCCTCGTTCTCCTTCTCCACGTTTTCTTCTTATTTCTTTCTTCTCCACATTTTCTTCTTCTTTCTTTCTTCTCCATATTTTATTCTTCTTTCCTAGCTTCTCCCATGTTTTCTTCTTCTTCTTTCTTATTCATTCAAGACTACTTTATTATCTTTCCAAATTTGCCCTTCATTTGTTTCATCCTTCCAAGTCTACCCTTCATTTGTTTTATCCACTAGCTCCTTTATTCTCTTATGTTTGTTACACACTAACTAAATTCTAACATTTCTATTCAAAAATTCTAATTTCTATTTATGCTTGCTAAATTAATGGACTAAACTCTAAAAATAAATAAATTTGGGGTTTAACATTAAAAGTGAACTTTAGTTCGAAAATGTTAAAAAAGTAGAAAAGTTGGTGAAACAAGGCATAAAAAGGTGCCAGATAAGCATAGAGACAAGCATCTATCTTTTGCAAATGGCTTAAGAAGTTGAAAAACAAAATAAGTTTATTACTATAGTTGATTCTAGGCCAACATCATACTCATCATGATTTTACCTAATAAATTATGAATCAAATCCTAAATTGATTACAATTTAGTATCAGGTATTAGTTACATATTGGTTAACAATTACTACAAGTTCTAAAACAAAATCAGTGCCAGTATTGAAGCTACTCTGAAATTAGTTATTTAGCATAACTTATGAAAATGTATTATTTCTTAAGTTCAATTGGCCTTGGACTATATTTCTTTTAACTATAACTATAAACACTTGTATTAGGTTCAATATAGGAGACTTTTTAAAGGTGTTTGACAATCACTTTGAGTTGTTTTCATAGTTTAGTCTTTATTGGCATTAAAGTAGGAATTGGAGCAAGATTAGAGGAGCAATTGGGAATTTATCATTAATCTTTTTTCTACTCTTTTCTCTATGTTGAGAATTATTTGTTTATGTTTTACTTTCATTTTATTTAGTGTCTAGAAACCATAATTAGAGTTAAAGACATGGACTAGATAGATTCTCCAATTATCAAAATATGATTTGATTAGTTGAACTTATTTTCTTTATTCTTAATTATTGAGTTTATCCTTGGACACTATAGATTTAATCTTAAGGATTGTATAAAGGACCAAAAGATGAAGTAGAATCCTTATAGTAGGAGAATAAAAACTTTAGTACTAGAGAGTGTCATTATCCTAGATTATTGTGATAAAAAAATAGATTAACTATACTTAAAAATTTTGATTAGGTTAAATTATGCATTGAAAGATGGTGGTTACCTAATTAGATATACATGTGTGCCTTGAGAGAGGGCATATATAAATTGGATTAGTTATTATTTCAAAACAGATAATCAAACTTGTATGATAATTAAAATTCACTATAAGTGAAACCTAAAACCTTAATGTTTGAGTTATTTTTCTCCTTTATCTATTTTAAAGAACCTATGAATAAGGAGCTCAAACTAACAAATGTGTTGTTCTAGCTAGCAAATTATTTCATGAAGTACCTAATCGAGGTTGTGGAAAACCTATTTGTGAAAGTTAGAAAATGTATTTTTCCTATCAACTTTCTTGTGATGGATGTAGAATATGACATTAGGGTTCTCATTATTTTAGTGAGACCTTTTTCAGCTACTAGAATTGATGTGGCTAAGGGAAAGTTGAAACTTAAGGTCGATAAAGAAAAAGAGTGCTCCACATTTACAAGACCTTGAAAAGAGCTCCTACCTTAAATGATGAATATTTTAGGATGGAAGTAATAGACTCTACTATGCATGAAGCTCCTAAAGCTAGTATAGAAATGTAAAGGTTTATGACTTAAGGAACAAGAAGATGACTATGTAAGTAAGGACGATGTTTTAAGTTTAGAAGGATAACTTGATGCTTTACCTTTTACTAAAAGAGCACCTAATATGAACTTGAAGACCTTATCTCCTTATTAGCATATGCACACTTAGAAGATGACACAATGTGACCTAATACATACTTTTCCTCTTTTTATTCTAATCAAAATAGGAAACGTGAACATCTAGAGGCCAATGATTAATGATAAAAGAGTTTGAAGGGAAGTCTATCTGAAAGAGTTTTAAAGCACTTGTTAGGAGACAAACTACTAATTCTCCCTCTCTTTTATTTTATTTTACTATCTTTGTTTTTTATTTTCTTTATTATTTTATATTTTTTGGCAATTTTCATAGGCTTTCTTAGAGTTTTACCTTTCCAAACATGCATGAAATTAAGAAATATGAAATTAAGAAATAATTGTTAACCTTAATTACCCCTATTTGATTGAATTTCATATCTTAATTATTTTCCATTGATGGTAATACCATGTTTAAGTGTAGAGGAGTTGAAATTTCTAATATTTTTAATTAGTTTTTTTTATGTTTTAACTAATATTATTTCTTTATTAAGTTTTTGATTTGATGTGTTTAGATTGTGGTTAGTTCTATTATATGTCTAGAGATTCCCCTACACTGTTTTGACATCAGTTCCAATCTCTCCTTATTGACCAATGTTGATTACACTCTGTAGCCCCCAATTCATTCTTTAACTCGAGTTTTCTATCTTCCATTAAGTCTCATCTCCCATGAATTTTGGATTAATAAACATATAATACGTAAATATAATAATTTTAGAGATAAGAGAAGTTTCCAAGGAGCTCACCTTTTCGGAAGTATTAGATGCAACAATATTGATAATTCTATTAATCTATTTATGGATTAAAGATTGTTTCTTCTATATCTCCTCCATTCTTTGGTCCTAATCATTGATCCTCTCCTGATTTTCCCTTTACGTTGATCTCCAACTTCGAGAGCCTAGCCATTACTTTAGTTATGACATCCCTTGTAATGGACTTGTATCTCTTGCCTTTGTTAGTAGGAGGAACCCTCTTGATCTCCCTTCCTTCACAGGAAGTCACTTCACTTGAGCCAGCCATCTTGACGATAAATAAATGAACTCAAACCATGCTCTGATACCACTTGTAATGGGCTTAGGCTTTTACCAACACTTGTTTGGCACTTGAGTACAAAAAGGATGGAAAAAATTAGTTAAAAATGAACTAGGGGTTATAGAGAGCAATCAAAATCAATCAATAAAGAAAAATTGGAACTGATGTCAAAATAGTGCAGGGGAATGTCTAGAAATATAATAGAATTGGTTCCAGTATGAGAAGTATACCTAACACTGGCATAAGAGCAAGGACTCTAAAAGAGCAAAACATAATTAAAACTGATATGGGAAATACGTCTAATGCTAGTCTTAAAAGTGACTAACATTCTGAATAATTGAATCAAACTGATGATAGTTTTAATGTGTGCCTAGTATTGGTCTTACCCTAGAACCCTAACATTATATAAGGCTATATCACCTATATACTTAGATTTTCATTTAATTATCAAATTTAACTAAATTCAAGATTCAAACGCTAAATCCTTTCCTAAATCAAAAAACCTATCTTCTTTAACATCAAATTATACTTTCAGACATCAAGTTTCTACACCTAGATGGAGAAGATTGGGGATTTTGATAGGCAAAAGATTTTGGAGATGTCAAGGATATATCTTAGGTTTCACATTATCCAAGTAAGTTAATTCCTCCAATATCATGGTTGTAGTATATTGAAGATGAAAATTAAGTTTAAGTTGGACAAAATTTTAAATTAAACTATTGCTATTATAAAACTGTGAGAAATATTAGCTTTAGTATTATGGAATTATGTTGGTTGTGATTTATGGTACATGATATTATGCTACATTAAGGTTGTTTTAATTGTTGGAGGTGTGGAATAAGTTATGAGGAATTGTGAATTTGGAAAGGCTACATGTAGATAGGTTCCTGCTTATTATTTGACACCATCCACTTTAGAGGACATTATAAGGTTAAAAAATTTAAAGAACAAGAAGTGGTATAATAAGAGGAGCAATAATGACATAATCACTGAAAACATTTCTTGAAGTTTATAGTAGGGTTATTTATTGACTCTATAAAGGGCTATTACTTAAAGGTTGTAGGAGTTTAATAAAAATATTGATTATAAATTTAAGTAAAACACTTGGTCATTTATCCTACAATTGAGGCATTGAGATTATGAATTCTGAGGAGAGAATTGGAAAACATCTCAGGCTACCATGAAAGGATAGAAGATTGATCTTTCATAGTAGGAGACCATCAAATCATGACCAGTGGAATGGAAGGGATGCATTGTATAGGCTTGGATGAAGATTACCCATTCTACTAGACATATTCACTACTTAATTACGCACCTAGCCATCTAACCCTGAATAATGTCTTACAACTTGAGTCATAATGTCTAGCCTTAGTCCCATAGTTTGATTAAATTTATACCATAGATTTATAAATTTTGGATATTCTCTTTAATGGTTTAGGCAAGGCATTACAAACTAATTGTCATCTTTAATAACACAATCCATTAGTGATGTGATTTGAAATAGGTCATAAGATAAATATTTTGTGTTCTCAACATATTAATTAACAGTTAGAGAAGTAAAGGGTATACCTCTCCAATTTTAGGGTTATAAAGACTGGAGAGGTTAATTATGTCAATGATGATAAGATGATATTGTTTGGTTATCCTTTAGGGAATAATAAGTGGATTGATCCATACCGAACTAATAGAGGGCATCTAAATAACTCGAGGCAAGAGATGAGATGTGATGATTATAACGAAGATATTAAGGAATATGAAGAAGAGGTCAAAATAGTTGCTAGGCCACAATGTGTAACAATAAAATAGTTTGCATCATCTACTGATAGCGTTCATAAAAATGTTAAAGAGATTCACTATGCTACCTTCTATGTGGGCCTACTTACATCACTTTTCACCATCACCACTGTGCAGTGAACTTGACCTATCATTCATGCATATATGAAGCTAGATGTAGAATGTTTAGGATGTTGTTACTTACATATTGTTTTAAATGACTATTATATTCTTTAGTTAGTTGAATTAACAATTTTGAAATTTTAAATGCATATTGGATTTGTTCCATAAATATTGTGTGCTATTTAAGTATGACAAAGTACTTAATGACAGGGGATTTCTATTTTAGCTATCCTAGTTTCCAGGGAGTTTTTGGAATATCTTTTATTACTTTAAATACATAATATTGATGACAATATTGTTTTAAATATAAGGGCGATATAGAGTTAATTGCATAAATTTTTTTAATTTTTTTAGATTTCTTTTTACGTTGTGTGTATAGGTTCTTATTATTAGCTTTAGGTTGATGACATGAGTTCATGTATAATTTGAGTTAAAGATTGGTTACAAAAATTGGATGCATAATATAATTATGTGAATTTTGTGTAAGCTGTGAATTTTAAATGTCAGGGAACCAAATTTTTTTATATGATTGTGCTTTGATTTGATTTGAGTGATCTCTTAAGTACTTGGGCCTTTATGCCATATTCTTTTCTTTCTTATATGGATACCTTAGAAAAAAAGTGTGAGGAATTCGTAAAGTGTATCGAAAAAGGAAATGTAAAAGGATGATCTCATGCCAATTCAAAAAGGTTAAGAATAAAAAATTATTAAAAAATAAAAGAGAAAACAAAGTATTAAAAATCAATTGCGTCAATTCTTATGGTTTAAAAATTAAAGGAAAATAAGTGATTACAAGAATATAAGGAGTTAGCAAAGTGATAATTAATCTATTTGTTTCTTTTTTTATTTGTTATTGTCGTACTAATTTTGTTTCCCTTATTTCCTTTTCTTTGTTAGCGTATTTAACCTTTAACCCCATTATAACCCTATTTGATGAGGGTACTTTATTGAATTTCAAACACTTGTACAAATAAGTGATGCCTTATGGGGATGTGTCAAATTTATACTATTTAAGCTTGATAAAGGATGTGAAATGATGTTTATTTTCTCTTATTTTTATAATGACTTATTTATGAAATATTAAGTGTTTAAATTTTTTCATTTTAATTGAAACTTAAATTTATGTATTTTGTAGCGAGTATAGATCAATGTGTGTGGGTAGCATTTAGTTAAAATCTCAAGAGACTATAACTCATCAATCAATGGCACCTAGGGGTTTAAAGGCTTATGACATATGTTAAATGTCATTATACACCTACAAAAGTGGAATTATTTTGTTTTATTTAGCTGAGTCTAGGTTAGTAGTTAGAGTTTATTTTTATTGGTTGCTTGAGGACAATTAATAAGTTCAATGTGAGATTTGATTCATCTATATTTTACATGTTATTTTTTGGGGTTGAATTACTTAATATTTGGTACTTTTAAAACATGTTTAATATACATTTTGTTATGTTTTTCAATGTTTAGTCAATTATGTTGTAGCTGATGATTTTGAGAGATGACACTATCTAATTGAAGAGAAATTGGAATCATTTGGAAAACAAGAATATGAAAACAAATCTTTACAAAAGATATTTTAAGTCAACCCTAGTTTAAAATTTTTTTAAAAATGGAGAAGTTAGTGGAATAAGGCACAACAGGTACCAGACATGTATAAAGTCAAACTTTTTCTTTCGTAAAATTCTAAGAAGTTGAAAAATAAAACAAGACTGGCACTAGAGTTGATCCTAAACCAACATTAAACTTGTTATGGTTCTATGATAGAAGTTATTATATAAAAAAATAGACACCAATTATATCTTACTATTAGGTGTCATTTACATATAGACTTGCAATTGTTAAAAACTTTAAAACAAAAATGGTGTCGATGTTAAAGTTGGTCTAACACCTATTCTTATACACAGATTATAAGTGATTTTATGAAAGAGTAAGAGATGAAGTAAAATTTGTTCACTAAGAGAATAACACTTTAGCATTAAAGAATGACATTATTCCAAAATAATATGATAACCAAATATATAAACTATACTTAATAAATTTGATTAGGTTAAATTACATGTTGAGAGGTGATAGTTGTCTAATTACATTTACATGTATGCCTCTGGAGAGAGCATCCATATATTAGGTTAATTGTTATTTCAACCTAGATAATCAAACTTAGTTAGAATTTTCTATAAGTGAACCTTAAAATCGTATTGTTTTCGTTAGTTTGGTACTTAGTTATCTTCTAGCAAATTTGGTTTTCTTTAGTTTTCTTATTAAACTAGGATTACTAATTTAGTGACGTAGCCACCTTATGGATTTGATACTTTAGAGTCCTACTTCCTACAATGAACTATGTGCACTTACAAATTAGTTTGCTGGATAATAAGTAATCAATGGATCTTGAGAGGAACCTTAATAAACTTGCTATCTAACCCATTAAACTTTATACCTCTTTCAATTTTTTAGGTGCTTTCATGTGTAAGATAGCCTATATTTTTTATAGATTAACCTTTATTCGTATGTATGTAAACATGAATCCAAGAAACTTGTTAGTCCCTATATTAAATTCATAATTTTTAGGTTTTAATTTCATATTGTATTTATAGAAGACATCAAAACAATCTTCTAGGTCTACTACATAGTCTATCCTATGTTTTGTTTTCACAGTCATGACAACTATGTGCACCTTCATGTTTCTCTTAAGCTACTTGCTAAATGCTAAGTTTACTAGCCTTTGATACGTAGCCTTTACTTTTTTAGACTAAAATGAATGACTTTGTAATAGTATATATGAATGACTTTGTAATAGTATATACCTTTCTATATGATGAAGGATACCTCTTTCTCATCAACCTCATTTAACTTAATTTGACTATATCTTTAGTAATTTAGTAAATGCCCTTAAAGCTTAGAATCTAGTGTCCTAAAGTGGCTTTTTCCAACTAATCATTTTTTTTTGTAAAGGATAGTCATCTTTATGGTATGTATTATCCAGATTTATGAAGATGACACACATTTTTCATTTTTTATTATCCTTCTTGACCATGATGACACCAGTGAGCTACTCAAGGTAGTTAACCTATCTAATAAAGCCTATGATTAGGAGTTTGGTTAGTTCCTTTTTAATGACTTGTTGTCTTTCTAATGTGAAGTTTCTCTTCTTATATTTTATAGACCTAAAAATGGTGTTGATATTTAACTTATGGAAGATTGTCTCCAGACTTACCTTAGGTATGCCATTTGGACCCCAAATGAAACCATCGAAGTGTTAAAGTAAGAAAATTTCAAGTTTTCTCCAGTTTCTTCCATTATTGCTCCAATCTTAATTCTTCAAGTCTTCCTATTATAGTATATTTTGTTTCTTCTTTTATTAACCCTAATTTTACTTTGACTTCCATAATTCTCCTAAGCTACTTCTAAAAGATCGTATTTACTAATCTTTGATAGGCTACTCTTGTATTTTTTAGACCAAAGGTCATGATTTGTTGTGGTGCAAATCCTTATATGTGAAGAAGGATGCCTTTTTCTCATCAAGCTCATCATTATGATTTGAACATATCCCAAGTAAGCTTTATAAAGCTTAAAGTCTAATTTCATTAACTAGTCTAATTTTGGTAAGGTATAGTTAACTTAGGGGCATACCTCATTCTAATGAGTGAATATTTGGTGTTTTGTATCATTATGTCATTAACGAGCTACTCAGGGTCATCAATTTCTATAACAAAGCTTATGTCTAGGATTTTGGTTCCTCTTTAATGTATAATTCCTTTCCATTATGAAGTTTCTCTTCTTTTGTTTTATAGGCATAAAAGGGAGGTCAAATTTTAATTTATGGGGTATTGTCTTCTTGCTCATCATAGATATATTAGTTGGACTCCAAATGAAAACATCCAAGTATTAAAGTAAGAACTTATTTAACTTCTTTTTTACGGTTTATTTAACTTCTTTTTTACGATTTCTTCCACCATTTTTCTGATCTTAAGAATCTTATATTTTTCATGTCTTCCTATCATGACCTGTTGGGACCCGATCCGGGAACCAGATCCCAACCGAAAAGCAAGAATGGAAACGAAACGAAACGAACGAAAAACACAAGGCGGAAGCAAAACACAAGCGGAAGCACATCGAAACCAAATCGAATCGAATACAAATCGAACGAAGCATTCGAACT
>JANVCQ010000005.1:40978769-40993195 GCA_025531925.1 Erythroxylum plowmanianum | reverse complement strand
ATTAGTGAAATTTTACTGGTAGAGCACCTTTATCGTGGGATACGTGTCGGAGCGACCCTCGGGCGTCCCGATATGTAACCTACGGTGAGGGGCCGCTACAAGACCTGTCCAATGTCGTGGAGGAAACCACCACACCACCTCCTTTGGCTGTCGTGAAGTATCCCACCCGCTGAAGCAATGTTGGACCCTTGTTTGACGGCCCCATTCGAGTTAATTAGCATAACAGATGGGCTTACATATTCATTTTTGTAGGCAAAAACTAACCTTAGAGGACTTGATTAGTAGGCTGCATTTTTAATTGTTGAACGTAAAAAGTCAAGCAACGAACACATTACATTCCAGTATGCATGGATGGTTTTTTGGAGTAATCGCACCTTTGTGTCAATTGGACCACTTAATCATACTAATTGCTTCCTTCTAAAGTCCGTTTATCTCTCATCTATATTTCCTATTAGTTTGAACCTTGAAAAATCAAATTAGATGCTTAAATAGAAATTTCCCTCTGATCAAGGTGTTAGTTAATGGACTCTTAGACTCACAATATAAGTGTAGGGAAGCGTGTATCATCCTTATCATGCAAGAGGGAAAATGATAGGTTTAAAGTGCATGATTATTCTGTTAAGAAATGAGCAGTAAGATTTTGGTCCCTCAGGAATATAATATAGAAGAAAAAAGAGATAAGGTCCCCCACCATCCCACTTCTTAGTTACACTTTATCCCCCATGCAAGTCCCACTTCCAGACTATAAAAATCACAAATTTGAATGATTGTTAGACAGTTTTTAGTGTAAAATGACAAGGGATATTTAATTACTTGGCATCAACTGTCTTTTTTCATACAATAAAGGGGGGAAAATATACGAACATGTGAATGAAAAAAAAGGGTATGAATTTCTGTGCCTAATGTAAGAGCCACAAAAACATATATTCTGTGTGATTTCAAGTGGAAGCAAACTGCTCATCAGTAACATTGTTGGTTTGTTAGGTGAACCAGAAGTTCTGAGGGCAAATAATGTGTGAAAGATTTTGAAGTTCAAAAATCTGACAAGATATACATACGATTAATACTCATTTAATGACATCAAAGGACCACTGCAAGATCAAATGCATCATGATCCCCTTTGATGACGCTACTATATATATTCAATGGACGGCCTGCTAATTAGGTTATCCATGAATCTTCAAGCCCCTATTTGAAAAAGAAACTTCACATACTAGCTCATTAACCCCATTTGAAGCTTTAGAATTTGTGGCTTAGAAAGACTTCAATTAGAAAGCTATTGAAGTTATGGGCCACAACTTTATAAATCATTGTCATTTTTCACATATAACCTTTTATTCCAAAATCCTATTGTGTTTTTTTTCCTTTTTCTTTTCATTTTGTGATCTGAGTACCAAAAATTATATAAGTATGTCAGGATAAAGTCACCACTTTCATTGGATATGTTATTGTTTTTTAATGCTTATTCGAGTATTCTTATAACTGATTAAGCATTATTAGTGTTTTGGTTTAATAATTGGTAGGCCTATTATATATATAATGGTTGTGAAATAATTATTGGTAGTTGACCTAACGGAAGTCTTCTATAAACATGTTGAATTGCTCACGATTTCTAGGAATATAGGATTCTTTCAATTTCATTGATTCGCAAAGAATACAGAAAAGAAAAGAGAATTATGAGAAAGGGAATTCTTATTTCATTAATAAAAAAATTTTCTTGACTTCCAATTACAATGCCTTTATATAGGCAGAAATTCCAAAGATATGAGAAAACCCTAATTATGCCCAAAAATCATAAATATTCCTAAAACCCAAAATTTACCAAAAATTACGCCCAAAACAGTGCATCAAAAATTAATTCCCTGTAAAAGTAATTGCCAAATCAAAATTACCAAAAATAGCAAAATTGTCAAATTGAATGCTCAAATTGGCCCATAATTACGAAACTGTCATTATGTGCAATTTTTATCCCATTGCTCCAATTTTTATAATGTTTTTTGATCTGCATCATTCTCCCTAAGAACAAGAAAATTTGCCCTCGAATTAATTGCTTGTTCATCATTAGAAAAGTCATCATGAAAGGGCATTAAGCGTTTGACATTGAATACATCCCAAATCCGAATTTGACTTGGCAACTTAATACAGTATGTGTTGGGGTTGATTTTCTCCATAATATCCAAAGGCCTAAGTTTCTTAGCTAACAACTTATTGTAGTCACATACAGAAAATCAATCCCGAGTGAGAACAACCCAAACAAAGTAACCAACATCAAATTCCACGTGTCTTCATTTTTTATCAACAGCTTGTTTGTACTTGGAAGCGGCCTGTTGAAAGTTCTCAATGACTTTCTTATGAACCTCCTATAGTGAACCCACAAATCCTCTACTTTGCCATGAATTTGAGTCCGCTGTGGCATAAAGAGTAAGACGAGGGTTCCTCGAGGTGCAACAAAATACACCAATTGGAATAAGTTGAAACTAATACTCCTATGGATAGCATGGTCATGAGCGAACTCTGCTTGACGTAACTTCTGATCCCAACTCTTCACCTGATCACCCACTAGACATTGCAACAAATTGCCCAAAGATCTGTTGACAAATTCAATTTGCCCATTTGTTTGAAGGTGATAGGCACTACTAAAGTTGAGCTATATGTTGACCATTTTCTATAAGCTGCGCCAAAAATGATTAAGAAATTTGGTGTCCTTATTGAAGAAAATAGATTCTGGTAGCCTATGTAGACGATAGACATCCTGAAAAACTAGTTGTGCAATACTAACAACATCAGTTATCTTTTTACAGGGGATGAAGTGAACCATCTTAGAAAACCAATCAACCACGATGAAGATGGAATCATTAACCTACTGTGTATGAGGTAATCCCAGCACAAAATCCATATTAATATCAAACTACGACTATGTTGGAATGGGTAATGGTCTGTATAACCCTGCATTGGTTGCCACCTCTTTCGAGACATACTTCTCTACCTCTTTTCGAATTGTGGGCCAAAAGTAAGTGGTTTGGACCAGTTGTAGAGTGCGATTAAGCCCAGCATGCCCCTCATTGTGCAACTCCTTAATAATCTTCAACCGCAGGCTACAATCTAAGATATATAGTTGATTCCCTTTGAATAGAAACACATCCTGTAATACAAAATCCATCTTTTCTCCTGCCTGCACAACACTCAAAATGCCAAAAAAATATGGGTCAGTATCAAGCAAATCACGAAAAGTATCAAAACCAAATTCATTTTAGTCAACAATGCCCTTCAACGGTTCAAAACATCTACCACGAGATTCGTCACCCCCGCCTTATGTTTCACCATGAAAGTGAATCACTGCAGATACGTAACCTAAGAGCCATGTTCAAGCCAACACGTTATCCTGCCTATGGAGGTGTTTCAAGGCTTCGTGATCAGTATAGAGGATGAACTCTCTATGGAACAGATAATGCTTCCAATGTTTGACAGCTTGTACAACAGCCTAGAACTTCACATCATATATATTGTAATTACGCTTAGATCTGGATAACTTCTCACTATAGTATGCCACTAGTCTACTGTCCTGGCTCAAAACTACTCTAAAGCCCACCTTCAAGGCATCGCTATGCAATTCGAATGGTTGGGAAAAGTTAAGCAATGCTAATATCGGTGTTGTAGTAAGGTGTTGTTTTATCAATCAGAATACTCCCTTAGCCTCTTCAGTCTACGCAAACTTGCCTCCCTTCATACAGTATCTGGTTGGGGCTATGATACTACTAGAGTGGGGAATGAAATGCTTATAAAAAGACGTCAAACCATGAAAATTACGAACCTCTGTGATGGTTTATGGTAGTGGCCATTGCTTCACTGCTTCAATTTTGGACTCATCAACTTGTAGTTTATCTTTAGAAACCACATACCCTAGGAATAGGACTCTATATGTCATAAATACACACTTCTTTTCTACTGCATAAAATTTCTCCCTACGAAGGACAAACAAAACCTCTCGCAAATGTGGTATATGCACTTCTTTGTTAGGACTATAAATCAATATATCATCAAAGTACATAATAACAAATTTTCCAATGAAAGGTCTAAAAATTTTACTCATCACGCGCATAAAAGTGCTAAGTGTATTAAACAAACCAAATGGCATTACTAACCATTCATACAACCCTTCTCGTGTCTTGAAGGCTATCTTTGACTCATCACTGAGCCTAATCCGAATTTGATGGTAACTACTATTCAATTCTAGCTTGGAAAATACAGCAGCACCACTAATCTGATCAAGTAAACCATCAAGGTGAGGAATAGGAAATCGATACCTCATCGTGATCTTGTTGATGGCTCTACTATCCATCCATACACATATTCCATGAACCATCTTTCTTAGGCATTAATAAGCTCGGTACTGCTCCTCTACCTGACTGTGCAACTCCTCATGCTCCTTTGGGCTCATTTTGTAATGGGGGTAATTTAGTAACACGACTTCTAGCTCAAGATCAATCTGGTGTTGAATATCATATAACGGTTACAAACCATCAAGTCACTCACTCGGGAACACGTCACTGAATTCATTGAGGAGTTAGACAACCGCCTGTGGTACAATCACATTTGGTTCGACCTCCTTCCCGATCAGTTGATACAATACTTATGACTCCTGCAATACTTCATCAAATCTAGCCAAAGATAATAGGTTAGTATTATCCCCCGTCAGTTTACTCTTTTCCACCCTTTTACTAGGCAATAGTATGATATTCGTTCCCTCAAATACAAAATTGTACATGTTAGCCCTAACATCATGTATCACCCGCTTATCATACTGCTAGGTCTCCCCAACAACAAGTGACAAGCATCCATGACAATTACATTATATAATACAAAATCTCTATATTTAGGACCCAAAGAAAAGGACACCAAAGAATGTTGAGACATTGTGATCTCATTACCCTTCTTTAACTAAGCCATCTTATATGGTGAAGGGTATTTTTCAGTTTTTAAATTCAATTTTTAGACAACCTCTACAAATATTATATTCTCACAACTACCAGCATCAAGACAAAGTGGCAGATCTCACCATAGATGGAATGAAATATATTGTTTTGCAGCCATTCATCGCCAACAATAGCATTAGGGGTTAAGCATGCATGTCTGACTACTAAAGTAGTACCTGTATCCCTTTCAACTTGTGCCTCCTCCGTATACTCCTTGGTACTAAAGTTCGGTTCTGCTCCAATGATTGTGTCTTCATCATCTCCCTCCTCATAATCCACAAATAATGCCTTCTTCGTTGCCATTTTTTGACATTCAGATTGTCTATAACTAGGTTCATGGAACCTAAAGCAACAAATAATGCCTCCAGTTACTTTATTGGGTGGATTCACACTGATAGCACCTCTAGTCTGCCCACTATTCTGATTCGTTAACCTGTTCCCTCTACTGCTTGATTCGTGATTTGCATTGATTACGTGATTAGGACCAATAAGAGAAATTCTCCCTAACTGTCGAGCTTGTCTCTTAAATATCAAGGCCCGTTAGTAAGCTGCTGACACAAATACAGAGTCGAACATGTTTACCATATCATGGATTTGTTCTCGAAACCTACCAGTGTACCTTGAAACAAGCTAGTCCTCATCGAATAACGCCTCCAGTCACTCTATTGATTGGATTCACACTGGTAGCACCTCTATTATGTCCATCGTTCTGATTCGTTGACCTATTCAATCTACTGTTTGATGCGTAATTTGCATTGATTGAGTGGTTAGGACCCATAAGAGAAATTCTCCCCAATCGCTGAACTTGTCTCTTAACTATCAAGGCCCGTTGGTGAGCCGCTAACACATATAAGGGGTCGAACATTTTTACCATGTCCTGGATCTGTTCTTGTAACCCGCCAATGTACTTTGAAACGAGCTGCTCCTCCATCTCCTGTATTTCATTATGAATGAGCAATTGATAGAATTCAGTAGTGTACTCATCCACCATTTTACTACTCTGCTATAGGTTCTGCAACCTTTGAGACAACAGTCGCTGATAATTGTATGACAGAAATTCATCACGTATCTTTTATCTCATCTTCTCCCATGTGCTAATTTTACTTTTGCCTTGTCTTGAACATGTCATCTTTAACTGCTTCTACCATGTTACAACTCTAACTCTAAATTTAGTAACTACAAGAGACACCCTTTTATTCTATGGGACCTCCTTAAACTCCAAGACCTCCTCAGTCGTTGTCAACTAGTCCATAAACTCTTATGGACTAAGATTCCTATAGAACTAAGGAATTTCAGTTAATATCCCCGATTCCCAACGTCGATTATCCTCTTTTCCATTATTTTTACAACACCTACGAGGAACTTCTTCGTACTCCTCTTCACTACCTCCTGATTTAGTGCTCTTGTTTTCTTCCTCCTGGCAGCGATATGTCGTCTCCTATTGGTTTTGACCTCCCATAAGTCCAGCAAACCTCTGGTTGATCTGCTTCATCATCTACTCCATCTGTTCCATATATTGGTTAAACTACTTAACTAGATGTTACTCCATCTATCGTAGGTCATCTCGCTCATATACTTTATCTACAGGTTGTTGACAAAGTACTCTTCCTCTCACCATGAGTTCAGGAACAAACCTGACTCTGATACCAATTGACATAGAGGAAGTCTTCTATAAACCTGTTGAATCGCTCACAATTGATAGGAATATAGGACTCTTTCAATCTCGTTGATTCGCAAAGAATACCGAAAAGAAAAGAGAATTATGAGAAAGGGAATTCTTATTTCATTAATAAAAAAATTATCTTCACTTTCAACTACAATGCCTTTATATAAGCAGTAATTCCAAATATCCAAGAAAAACCCTTATTATGCCTAAAAATCTAAAATATTCCTAAAACTCAAAATTTACCAAGAATGAAGTCCAAAACGACGCGTCAAAAATTAATTCCCTATAAAAGTAATCATGAAATCAAAAATTACCAACATTAGCAAAATTATCAAATTGAATGTGTGAATTGGCCCATAATTACAAAACTGCCACTGTGTGTGGTTTTTATCTCATTGCTTCAAATATTGTAATGTTTTCCCATCCGCATTATTAGTAGAGAGTAAAGTTCTTATCAACCACTCCATTTTTCTCTAATAATATCTCAATAGACTTCAAGCCTATCATTCTAATATTTTCACTTATAGAATGCATTCATAATATGATTGTTAAATATAAGCTCATGAACTTAGGAAAATGAAGAAAGCATTGGAGTGGAAAAGAAAAGGAAGAGGACAAGCCCTCCTCTGGCCTAGTCTCACTATAAGAATCGTCAGCTCTGCGAAATGCTGTTATGTTCTCTTTAGGCTTTATTGATACAACCGCCAATTTCAAGTTTCAGGCATCTATAAATGTTTACGTTTATTATGTCTATGCGTGTTTGCTTAAACATTATACATGAAGCACGGAAATTGTGGTAGTTGTCATTAGTGGCAGCTTCAATTTCTTAAATTTTTAATCACTAAAGTTCATACGAAATGGTTTAGATCTTAATTAAGCAAGCAATGAGAATTAGCAGTTGTGCTGTCTTTGAATGGACATAGTACATAAATCATCGCTACGTAAGTATCACTTACGTACTAAACTCAAATATTAGAATCTCTGTATTGTTTTTCCTATTTCTTGTGAAAGATTAAACAGAGGTGATTGCCTGTCGCAGATAACGCAGAGCAGATTGTTCCACAAGTGAACTATCTCTGATGGTATTGTTATATTCACGCTCGTTAAATAATATTAAGTTACAATACCAATAATTACATGAATTAGGGCCTTTTTATTACGTTGATGACCAGTACAAGTAAAAGAAGAAATTTTGACCTGCTATTATTACAGTGCCAAGAGGCTAGCTAGCACGGTAAATTAATAGTTCCTGATTAGTAGCTATTTACATCTTTTTCTTGTTATATTATTAAGTATAGCACTTATCAAATTTAAAGAAAAAGCATCAACTGGATAGCGTGTTTTCATATCTGAAATTCTTTAGGTTTGGCAAAGACATTGCATGAAGTAAACGTGATATACCAGAAAATTAGAGAGCATGCATGTACCCTAATATTTAATGATTTGAATTGAACTATTTAATTCCAAATCTAGGATGAATAAAACGATCGACCATTTCTATCACATTCCAAAAGCCTAAAAAGACAAACGAAAAGAAAAGGCTTCCCTCCCACTTGTATCCACCTTCCTTTAAGATCTACCCTCTCACAGTCCTTTCTAACCACTGATGCCCTACTCCCCAACAAGAAAAATCAAAACTCAAACACCTCTTCCAATTTCACATTCCCTCGTAGCGACGCAGCTCTACTTGAACTAATTAAGCTCATTACCATTATCCCGTTTCTAGTCATCTCTGCATCTGTTCAACCTTAAAACCAAAAGTGTAAACACAAAGCCAAGACACAGACATGGGCAAGAAGATGAAGCTCCCTAATTTCCTTTCCAACATCGCCCCCGTCAACGCAGACTCTAGATCCTTATGGCCCTGGCCTCCTTATTGCCACCAACCGAAAACCCTTTCCTTCAGAGCTGGCCATGAAAACATGTTCAAGACCATCAACTCTACTTACTTGGATGCTGCCACCATAGTCATTGACCAGCCTGAGTCATTGTGTACCAACTCTCCTGAGTCAACGAACTTCTGCACCGAAACAGACGAGTCGGGAGTCGAGCTCATAGAGACGGTGATTCGTGGTGTTAGGTCATCAGAGAGGCTATTTTTCGAGCCAGGGGAGACTAATTCAATCCTAGAAGAGGCCAAAGCAGGAGGGTTTCCGTTCCAAGAGACTGTGGTTATGTCAATGGAGTCCAAAGACCCGTATGTGGATTTTAAGAACTCAATGGAAGAGATGGTCAAAGCTTACGAACTAAAAGGGTGGGAAGATCTTGAAGACCTCTTGTTTTCTTACTTGAAAGTGAACGGAAAGAGCAATCACCGGTATATTATTGGTGCATTCGTCGATTTGCTAGTAGGCACTGCCTTCGCTTATTCGAGTATTGAGTCATCTTCCGGTTCTCAATCTCCTTCATCACCATTGTCTTTCTACACTTCTTCTTCTTCTTCTGATTCCTCTACAACAACTCCATGTGTTTCTCCATTAGATGCTGAAGAGAAGGAGATTAATAGTAATGATCATAGGCTTAGCCCTTGTCTCTCTTCTTCAGAAGTCCAAAGTGGGATTGAAACCATCTAATAAGTACAAAATCTGTTAATTTGATTCTAACTTAGATGTTACCATTTTCTCATCCATTTATGATTAATCGATTATGTTTACGACGCTGAATGAATATTGAGGTCCTATAACAGAAGAACCTGTTCTGAATGATTCTCAATCTCTTGGCTCTTCCTTGCTTGTGGAGCATGTAAGTGTGTATATATTAACTGCTAATAAGAAATCTCAATTCCCTTATTTTTCGCATTGGAAAAAGCTTAAGAAACATGGATACATGATTTTCTGTGCAAAATTTTCTTAATTCATTCACATGTTATGCCATGAAAGTGCTAAACGGGTTAGGAGAATTGTCAATTGTCTCTAATTGGTTATAAGTTACTATAAAATATAAATTGACATGGAGATATGTGAAGAATTAATTTTTATTCCCAAAGCAAGTTGAGATTCTGAACTAAAAAATGTTAATGAAGAGGGAGAAGTTTAGAAAGTGACAAAAAGGGGAAACTTGAAATTTAAGAATCACCAGGAGTTTTCTTCAACGGCGTTATGTTATAATAGTAAATGAGTCAAGGCCTCATTTCTATGTGGGTAAAAACTGAATTTCCTGTTACTAAAGATGATAACAGTAATAAAACATGATCATCATCATCCATGCAAATGCAACCCTAGAAGAGAACGTGTTTCAACAGTGATTGGATGAGTTCATTAACAGCCATTGCAAGCACTGACATGATGGGATTGATCCCAGCCGTTGGTTTGAATTATTTTAGGGGAGTCATTATCAGCTGATAGGAACCCGTTGCAGATTTTTGGCCTTATCCTTATAGACTCGCATCCTCTCCTTCGCATATCGTCTGCAAAAGCATTAAAGTCTTAACAACACAATCAGAAACTGCGTAAATTTGGGTATGTATGTCTTTGTTGCGGCCACTAGAGACATTGGAATATTTTTATCTGTGTCAAATTTGACAGAGGAAAAAAGTTTCACCACTAAATTAAAAGCAGAGGTAAACTGGAAAGAATACAGCTTGCCAAAGCTACGAAACAAAAAAAAAAATGCTGATCATTGTTGTTGAATTGTATCTATGACTTGAAAAGTATCATATATACATATATAGATGTATATAAGACAAACAAACGAACAAACAAATTGTTGATAAGGCATTTCCTGATCTTTTTTACTCGATTTGTTTAAATTCTTCCAGGTAGTTGAAAACCTTAAATAGCTACTTTGCGAGTAAGACGTAAAACATCCAAAGGGCCTGGCTCTTTTTTCATTTTTGGACGAGTCTAGATTGAGTTTGATCAAAAGAAGAGTGAAAATATTATTTCACTAGGCCATGAACTTCAGCTAGCGATTGTTATTTGTCGTCAGAAATCAAGAGGCGATGTCTACCACCAACTAATAATTAAGCTAATGACGTGATTATACAATTGTGCCAACTATAACTTGAATTTATTCCCGCCACAGCATTATTCAAGCTTATGTTTATAAGACATGAAATGAGGAATTCCACTTGATTCTCTATATTCAACACGAGTCAATGTTATCTTTATGAGCTGAGTATATATATATGTTTGTGTGGTTATACGTCAAAGTCAACTATATTAATTAGTAGGCATTTGGTACCCATAATTTGTATCCTACATAATTGTCTATTAGCTAAAACTAGAAGTAGAAGCACTAACCATCAGCTTAACCTACAGCTGCTTAATCTATCTTCAGATCTCCATCTATAGGCAAGTTAAAAGGGACAGCAATAAATTGAACACTAAAATAGGGTGGCCTCTTACAATTAGCATCGGTCGCTATCGTTTGCTTGCACGCTTGTGTTAGACAATCAGCTTGATGGAAACTGATCGAGCACATAGGATCATTTGGCATGAATTGTGTTCTTGTATTTGTCTTTGAAATGTACAAACTACCTAAAAATAGTTCTGCTCTCATATCCACTGGCTTTCGAGTTCAAGCAATGAAGTATTATTAAAGGAGCCTTCCCTATTTCAGTTGGTGTTATTGTCATTTACTTATAGTAACTATTGTTTTGGTCCTTGCTTAACAAAATGCTTTCAGTAACTTAACTTATGTATTTAGCGAGCAGCACCTGTTTATTCTCAAAACTTATTAGCATTTTATAAGTGTTTTTTAGTGAAACTTTTATGACATCTAGCACTAATATGTTTGAAAATGTTGAACATACGTCAAGTGGTTCTAATCATGCTTTCCGATGTTTTTGAATAACTCTTCAAAGTCATAAATGATACGAAAGGAAGATGTCTGGACCGTAACTCGAGTCTTTTTCTATTTACTAAAAGTTTAATAATCCAACTTAAAAGTTAAGATGTTAAAGACAATTAGCTTTAGCTCAATTGGCATTATTTTATGTCTTCCCTCGGCCTCCAAAGCTTGTATTGTAATACGTAGTATAGACTTTATTAGGATTTACATGAAAAGATCAAAAACGAAGGTAATGCAGAATACCTGATTTCAGTTTCATCTCTGATTTTGATGTCGATTCCGAGCTCCAAACTATCACAAACTTTCCAGGACTTTTACGGAAAGTGTTTACCGAGACACGGGCTAGGTATTTCTACAATTTTCTCAATACGTAAGCTCTCTTAACGGGTCAGTGATTCCTTATGCTTACGATTGATATGAGCAACTGTAAGAGAACTTATCCTTTATATAGCTTTCATATCGGACTTCTCCATCACAAGATCAATATGGGTAGGGTCCACACTAATTGGGATTTATTTTCTACTCGAACTCTAACTCATTAATTTAAATCATTTATTGGGTCACTTTATTATCTTTATCTGAATCAAATTACATAACTTAACCGATAATTTATTTAAAAACTAAAAATGCAATTAATAGTTGTCCAACTTTATTGGAAAGGACAAAATTGTCCAACAATATCTCCTTTAGACAAGCATTAATTGCAGTTTGACTCTAGTGTTCAAAAATAGTTTGAAAACTCGATTAAGTCACGCTACTGTATTAGTCAACTAAGTTTAAAAACAAAACATTTGATCCAAAGATAATGAAAATCCATCATTCTGTCTTGCAAGGCTTTCGAAACTAAAATGTATCAGATACATCTTTCATATATGACACGGATCTAATACAATCACGAATACCTAATACCTCACTAACATGAATAGGAAAATGGAGTGTGACAAACTAGGATGATACCTTTATGATCTAAATTAAATCTTCTTCATATTTAGCTCTCGATTTCTCTAACTTTATGCTAAACTGCATTAAAGAAATCATGTTTTCTCTCATCAAATGCTAAACAGCATTAGAGAAAACTTGTTTCCTCCAATCAAATGTTAAACTGCATTGGAGAAAACCTTTATGTTCTCTATCTGAATGTTAAACTGCATTAGAGAACCTTTATGAGATTAAAAACTTATATCCGCTATGTCATGTCAAACTTCATAGATATTTATAATAAAATTGTATGTGTCTAAATGACATGAGCTCAAGGTCAATCTATGTATATGCCCAGTGACCTTTAAATGCTTAAGATCGACATAAATCTTAAGACATTTATATATATTATGACAATGTATGACAACAAATATTACTGAGGATAAACTATAATCATTTTTATTGATGAACCATCATACTGTCATAATACATCAAAATGCACACATGTACATGGAGCAAACATAATGATCCCCTACCTAATAGTGTCTAAGGATGTCAAAACACCCATACTTTATACTTGTGCCATAAACACAAGTAGGTGAAGTCCTTTAATTAAAGGATCGACTTACAGTTTCTTGATTTTTAAATACTCCAAACTTTAATGTCACCTTTTCACATCAATACCTTTATGACTAAATAATTGACCTTTAAATGGTAAGACCGTATGATATTCTTTGTTATTATTAAACAACATAACAAGAAGACTACCACTGTACAACCAAATGGGTCTAGCCACTGAGTTAACCACAGACAACTCAGAAATCAAGTTTATGAGCTAAATCATCTGTGAAATAGCCCATATTATGCACTCTACATGCATAGTTGAGGAAGTTACTTGTGTCTTCTTAACACACTGTCACGATATTGTATTATCTGCAAACTTAAAACTGTAACCTTAAGTTAACTTTAGATCATCCAGACATAAGCTAAAATCTTAATCTGAATTCCCTACGAGGTTTACTCTGTTAACTTTTCTTTATGTCAACATATAATCCCTAATTCCCTTTATTATGTCAACAATTGCTATACTATATCCCAATGGTCTACAACTGGATTAACCAAATATTGATCAAACAGTGAATGCAATGTCCTACCTAGTACATAGTTGAGCATACATTAGGTTATAAACCGTACTAGAATACGGAACATTTTTTATAACCTCTCTTTTTACTTTATTCTTTGGATACTATACTAAAGATTATCTCTAATTATGAGAGACAGGTACTACGATAGGTTTATTGTTAACCGTATTAAACTTTGTAACACTTACCTAATGTATGCATTTTGCGAGAGGTCTGATGAGTGTTGAGATATGTCTTGATGAATCTGAATACCTAGAACAGAAGATGCTACACCAAGGTCCTTGTCAAAGTTTTTGACCAAAAGTTGCTTAACCTCATATAACGTAGTCAAATAACTTGACGTGAGCAATATATCATCCATATGCAGTAATAGGAACATAACTTTGCCCCCCTTGACCTCATAGTAGAAGCATCTTTCCAACAATATTTTCCATGAAGTGGAAATAAGCCACGACCTTATCACATGTAATGTACTACTTTTAGAAGGTTTAATGTAAACCATATAGTAATCTACATAATGCGCAAACTATGTCAGTTCCATTTAGATCCTGGAATTCTTCAGATTGTACTATATAAACCACTTCATAAAAGTCTTTACTTAGGAAAGTGGTTTTGACAGCTATATGATGTAACTCTATATCATCATGAGCTACAATTACCTTAATCACTCAAAATGTATCATACGAGGATACAAGAGAAAAGGTAATATAAAGTCAACCTTTTTCTCTCAGTAAACCATTAGCCAACTAAGAGAGCCCATAAATCGCTGAACTTTATCCTAAAATCTTGTACAGGCAAGGTACAAAAACCTAAATCCACCAAATCTAACTATATGAGTAACAATTACATGATAACTGTAGTATCTGCCCTGCTATTATCTAAAGGGTTAAGGAGCCCACCATCATCATAGATATGGTATTCCATAAACATAGTTGT
>JANVCQ010000005.1:40914041-40928849 GCA_025531925.1 Erythroxylum plowmanianum | reverse complement strand
AATACAGCCCACTTAGTCAACTTGAGCTTATTCAACAGCCCCTCTCAATTCTGTCGAATTGTTTCTCCTTCTAACAAAAACAATCACTGTTCATTTAACATAAAAAACTCGTCCATATTTTGGATAGGTATATACCTTCTAGCATAATTATGTCTTCTTGTTACATATTATGAAGACAATGCAAAATCAAGTTGATGAATTCATGCCCCCAAATAGAAAAAATTAACTATCATACTGGTTCCCCCATTCATCTTACCATTTATAAGTGATTGAACAAAAATGTAAGAAAGGCTTAGCACAATAGTGAAATAAGGAGCCTCCGCAACTAAATAATGACTGAAAGACTCGAGCTCAAAAATTAAACTTAGGTATTAAGACAAACAACTCGACTCCAATGTCTTATTTCCAAATTTAGGGCCAGCTTTCTGTATTCTGCTTCTCCAGGAGCCAATTATCTGTGACCAAGTGATAAAAAGTCCTTTACCACCACATTTCACTTGGTCTAGACTATACTTTAACCTTCCATCCTTTACTTGGACTAAGATCGGACACAGTTTGTCTCAGATTCTACTATAAGTGTAATAGGGGAAAGTCACATGTTTGCATCTGTAATCAATGAAAATCGATTATAGCAATTTACAAGAACATCTGGAGTCCCAATTACCTTATTGGCTTGAAATGGCAAGTTTTCCCTTTATCAAACTTGCTACATGTTGAGCAACCCATAATGAACCAGCTTCAGTGCAAGAAAAGTGATGATTATGGCCTTCACGTTCAATCCATAGAGAAATACCAGGGACCTGTTTTGAAATCTGTGTACATAAAAAGATTATTAGAAAAATCAAGATATTACTCGCAACATCTAAATATCATTCACAGTAGAAAAATCTACATGTGTGCATAAAAAGATTGTTAGAAAATCAAGATATTACTCACAATATCTAAATATTATTCACAATAGAAAAATCTATATATTAATCACAAAATATTTAAATAAAAATAAATATTAGAATATTTAATAATTATAATAAAATGTATGGCTTTAATGATCTATTGACGTGTAAATACCAATACATCTTGATTTATGTATAAAAAACAAATTCAAGCATTCAAGAACAAACATTGTAAGAATTTCACTTACAAGTTCTAACTTACAAATATTAATTTGTAGCTTATAATTAAAAAGTGTTTGTATTATAACTTATTTGTATCTGTATTATAATTTTTTTACTCATAATAATACTTCAAGTGCCCTATTTATTTCAATCTTAATCTTATGTAATCATTTCAACAAACGGTCCCAAAGTCTAATTAAGGTATATATATCTACTTATTGTATGCTTTGTAATTAACACTATAAGTGGATCCTTCACATTAGAAATTAGATTAAATATTATTCAATCTTTGAAGGTATTAAATACTATTTATGTATACAATTATTGTTTATGTAAAATTGTAGTATCTCTTAACTCAAAAGTAGTTTGGGATGGAAGTAATTATAGTCAAATTTAAGATTGAGAAGTCAAAGAAAATAATTTCTCATTATCAAAATGAAAGATGAAAGTTACCATCACAAAGGATAATTGTCTTGCAACCATTAGTGGAACAATAGTGAATTTCGTGAATGATGTCAAATGGAATGAGATGGACGTGAATACTTTGCAAATCTTCATCTAACTTTAGTTGATGAAGTTTTGTCAAATGAAGAGAAGAAAACAACAAATGAGATATTAGATCATCTCACAAAGCTATACGAGGTCAAATTACTTTAAGATTGAGACGTCAAAGAAAATAATTTCTCATTATCAAAATTAATGATGAAAGTTACCATCACAAAGGATAATTGTTTTGTAACCATTAGTGGAACACCAGTGAATTTCACGAATGATGTCCAACGGAACGAGATGGACGCGAATACTTGGCAAATCTTCATCTAGCTTTAGTTGATGAAGTTTTGTCAAATGTAGAGGAGAAGAAAATAACAAATGAGATATGAGATCATCACAAAGTTATACGAGGTCAAATTACTTTAAAACAATTTTAAAAGAGAAAACTTTATACTTTTCAAATATCATAATCTATTTCAGTGACCGAGCACATTAATAATTTTGACTAATCTATTCTCTTAACTCACATCATTGATTATAAAATAGAGCTACATAAATTTATTGAACTTATTCAAAGTCTACTTGATTCATATAATTCAACTTATCATCAACTTAATTAATAATTTCCTTACTGAATACCTAGTATTGAATAACATTGTAGCCATAATTTTGAAGGAAGAAAATTGACACAAGAATAAGGAAAACAAGTAATTTTGTTCACAAGAAGTTAAAACACTTTGATAATAACAAGGAGATCAATGAAACATGGCTTAATTGGGAGTCAAAAGCATGGTATATCAAAACAAAGTAAGAAGAATTTAAAATGTTAAAATTGTTGCACGAAAGATCATTTGAAAAAGGATTGTTGGAGTGTAAATAGAAGGATTTCATTAATTGAAAAAATTTGTATAGAATTTGGCAATGCTTTGTGATGTGAAACAGCAACAACAATTAAAATTAAGGAAGTCATTACTTGATGTATGACTCTTTGACTTTGGAGTTAATTTTCACAGGACCTCTAAAAGAAAATGATTCTATTGTTACAAACCTTTCTCATGAGGCCATGTATTCAGTTATAACGATTATCCTTTAAACATTATTGGTATTGGAATCATCAAATTGAAGATGTATGATGATATAATTCATACTCTTACGAAAGTGCAAAATGTGGAAGGCTTGAAGAAGAATTTATTGTCTCTAAGACAACTAGATGATTCTGGGTTCAAAACAAAAATTGCAAAGATTTTGAAGATAATTTAGGGCGCGCTTACTCCTATGAAGTAGAAAAAATAGGTACAAATTTGTACAAGTTAAAGGAAAGACAATGCTAGAAGCAAAAGCACTAGCTGCTTCAAGCAATCATAGTTAAGGATCTTTAATATAATGATATAAAAAACTTGGTCATATATCTAAATAAGGAATAAAGATTCATTGATCAAAAGTTAATTCCTAAATTAACAAAGATATTACTATCCTTTTGTAAATATTGTGTTACAAATAAGCAACATCATTTAAAATCTAAAACATCAAATTCAAGAAGTAAGATTATTCTTGAATTGGTTCATTGTGAAGTGACAAGCACAAGTTCTTTCCCTGAGAGGAGCAAAGTACTTTGTCTCTTTGATTGATGATTAGTTTAGAAAGTGTTTGGTGTATCCCATCAAACGGAAAACATATATGTTCTCAGTTTTTAAAGTGCACGTTAAACTTGGTTTTGGTAAAAAGATAAAGTGTTTAATGATAGATCCATAGAGGAGATCATAATGACGATGAATTGACACATTTTGTTAATAGGAAGACATTAAAACTTATTTTAATGTTGCCTATACTCCTCAACAAAATAGAGTGGACAGAGTGGGTAAATAGAACTCTATTACAAACAACAAAACAATGATGAGAGTTGCAAGCCTAAATAATGCCCTCTGGATAGAAGCAATCAATACTGGATGTTAGATGGCAAATCATATTCCATCAATTATAATTGAGTTAAAAATGCCAATGAAAATATGGACTAGGAAGCTAGTAAATTATTCTAACCTCCATGTATTTGAAAGTCCTCTATTCAAAATGACGAATCTAGATCCAAATTTTAGGAAATGCTTGTTTTCAAGATAAGCTGACAGGGTGAAGAAGTATCACTTGCTGGATCACATTATCCGCAAGGTTATTATCAATAAGGCTATTATCCGCAAGGCTATTATCACTTGCAAGATCCCTTTATCTGCGAGGCTATTTCAACAAAAGACTTCTTTTGAAGTACTACTAGAACAAGATGTCCAAGAATTAGTTGCGTCTGAAACTCTAAAAGTTTGTTGATTAGATTGCACAAAAAGATCACCAAATTGGCCTAAGATTATATAATGGAGGGCAATATACCATACTACCTTTTAATTGAGGATAGAGAGTCATTAACTATCCAAAAAGTACTTACTAATCCAAATGTCTCTTAGTGGATGGAAGCAATGCAAAAAGAAATTTGAATCTCTTCATAAAAATAAAATTTAGGAATTTGTACTATTACAACAAGGAAGGAAGCCTATTAGTAATACATGGGTCCTTAAAATCAAGCAAAATATTAACAATCAAGTAGGGTGATATCGTACAAGATTGATAGTGAAAAGATATGCTAAAAAAGAAAAAACTGACTTCAATGAAATATTTTTACTATGGTTCGGCTTACTATAGTCAAAATAGACCTAATAATGTGTGTTGTATTTGACTTACATCTAAAAAACTAGATATGAAAACTATTTTTTTTTTGTGAAGATCTTGAAAAAAAAAAAATTCTCTAACCAAAAGATTTTGAAGAAAAAAGAAAAGAAATTTTGGTTTAGATGTTGTAAAAATCTTTATAAGGTCTTATACAAACACCTTATGAGCCTTGGATACAATAACACTTAATATAGACCCTTGAACATATTTTAAGATGTTTGGAGATAATAATTTCACTATTTTATTAGTGTATATAGATGACATGTTTGATTGCAAGTCTTAGCAAAGATTGTATTAAAGAATTAAAGGCATAATTGGTTAGAGCATTTTAAATGGACTTAGAATCAATAAACAAGATTCTATAGATACAAATTCACTTAAATGAAATAAAAGAAGATTTGGTTTTCTCTGAAAAACTACATATAAAAGGTTTTGTGAAGCTTTAAAATGCAAAACTATAAGCTAGTAACTATCTCTCTTCCTGTTAATTTTAAGTTATCCTCTAGTATTAGTCCTAACAATGAAGACGAAAGGATGGAGATGTCTCGAGTACCGTTTGATAGAGATGTCTTGAGTACTGTTTGCATCTACAATAAAGAGTTTAATATTCGTTATAATTTATACAAATTGGACATCGCACATGTAGTAATAGAAGTTAGTTTTTGCACAGCAAATCCTGATTGAGTGCATTGGAATGCTAAAGTGACCTTTGATGTTGCATTATAATATAGAGGATCAAACGTCATCGTCAAAGAATATGCTGACTTTGATTATACAGGTGATTATGATAAAAGCACCCGCTATAGGTTGTGTTCACGCTTATATTGAGGTTCTAAGCTAACTTTCAAACTTAGCAAAATGTGTAACAACTACACACGTCAATAAAGAAGCGGTATAATTGAAAATTGTGTTGGAAATTCTCAAGTACAAATAATAGAAGTTTCTGACAATCAAAATGCTTTGTATCTAGTAAGGAATTCAGCATTTCATCTAAAAACCAAGCACATACAAGTTCAACTTTACTTTGTATGTGAAAAAGTGAAAGAAGAAACTATGAGTATGCAAAAAGTCCATACCAAAGACAATTTAGGAAACTTTATGATAAAAACAGTCAACAGTGACAAATTTAATTGGTATTGATCCTCATACAATCTAATGACAATATAAACATGACAATGACAAATTAGTGTGGGAGTTAATTAGTTCTCAATCAAATCTTCAAATGATTTTATCAAAAGAATGTAGGTGTCACTAGATTTTTTTTTGTCATGTTTCTTTTAATCTTAATTGAATTATGATTTTATTTTATTCACCTAATCATTTCAAAGATAAGTGAATCAATAAGCGGTCTAGACACTAATAAAACACCTAAGGAAACAACAAGCTAGTTGCATATTAGTAATTGCAAAATGAGCCCAATACTGTGAAACTGGAAACAGACAGCACAACACTTTGATACAAATCACTGTTGAACTCAAGGCAAAAATTGTTACAAATCTTCCACCATACAATGTGTTTATAATTTATAACTAACATTTAAGACATTAGATCATCAGGAATCCATGTTCTCTACACAGTGATCTCTTTTCATCCAATAATGATGGTGTTTAGTAGTGATGGATTAGTAACTTAGTGAAGATAAACATGCAAGTGTTTTCAAACCCATATGCATTCAAAGGAATTACAGCCAACAAAACTGCAAGATGTTGCTGTTTGGTCTATGAAACATTGCCATGTTAGCATAGCTCTGTTGTTTTACCAGAATATAGCTATCCAAAGAAGTATCCTCTTGGTAAGGCCTAAACACCCATAAAATATTGGATTGGGGTAATTATGGTTTCAGAATCTACTTATAATTGTATCTGGGTTACCAGGGGTACTTCTCTGATTTGGCAGTGTAGTAATATCTAATCTGCATAGGATATCCAAATCACTAGTTTTTGCTTGGTAGTTAAATTATTATCATCAAAATTGTAAGACCATTTAAATGTTAGTCTGCAATCAAAATCTTCAAAACTACAGAAAGGAAGGGTGAATCAAAAATAGACGGCACTATATGGGTCACAAAGATATTTGCTCCAGCATACCAACTTAAACAAAGGGTACAAATTCTTAATGTTTAGCTCTATGGTGGACTCAACAGAGTGTGGTCTATGGCATTGACAGAATTTACTTGCATGCAACAGAAAAGCAAAATAACTAAATCACAAATTCCACCACTTACCTCCTCAAACATTTTAAGTGGACCCCAGTGGTCATCATGACCAAACAAAAATGTGATCTTATCCCGGTTCTCCCTCATAAATATCCAATCTGGTGTCTCTGAAAGCTAATGTTGAAAATTCATTGTTAGAATGAACTGTATTTCTGAGTGGATAAAATAAAGGTTTCTCTTTGATTTCAAGTGGTAGGAATGGACCTCCTCTTCTTTAAGTTTTACCAAACATAAAAACCAAATCTCAGAACACCAAAAGCAACAGACCTTCTCAAGGTCTTAAGAAGGTTCAGGAAAACGTTAGTCATGCAAAATCTTCATAAGCAAAAAAGGATACCTTTCTAAACTCCGAATTTGTGAGGAATAGCACATTTCGCAAAATGTGGTACTGCATGAAAATTAAAATAGAATGTCTCTTATCAGTATCAAATGGCCGACAGTAACAACGTGCAGAAGAAAAAACTCTGAGAAATAATATCATAAGGTTTTTGAAGGGAACTCTAAAGGGTTGGTCTAAACACACACATACTAGTATACTGGCAATACAACATAAAATCTTTTGGCTAGCATACAAGAATTCTTGCAATACAATATAAAACCTTTTGGCTAGCACAGAAGTATATTTGCAATATAAGATAAAATATTTTACCTAGCATAAGAGACAAGACCATACCTTTACCAACTGACTACAAGCAGCCTCAATAGCAGTATTAGACCATGCTCTTCCAATCAAAGTTAAAACAACCAACCTTAAAGCCCACCTAGGTAGCAAACCCAATAATGCCAGTGTGTAACTGACCAGGACAGACAGAATAAACGAGCTGAAAACAAAAGTTCACAGTTAAGACTGATATTCCCTGCTATATAATGAAGGCAAAAAACATAGGATCAGAAGTTACATTTGGATACTCTATTAAGAAGCAAAACAATATGAGATATGCAGACTAATAAGGGTGTTGAAAAAGTAAAGCAATAAGAGAGAAGCCATGCAAAATATGGGATGAGTGGGGTCAAATGTAATGCTTTGATAATATCAAAAGGCATGTGGAACATTACGCTGAAATCTTCGCAACAATAGATTGCTGCATGGATTCTGGATTCACCATTAAAATGGATATAGAGCTACACAATAATTCACCTACAAAGATACAAATTAATATCAAGAGCCCTCTGTTCCAAGTCAAAGTTGAAAAGACAAAAATTTGGACAAATATGTCTGCACCTTCTCCTGAGTTCTTCTTAGTGTTTCAAGAGCCATATAGGCACCAATAGAGTGACCAACCTTCAACAACAAAGGAAATTTGATACAATGAAGATCACAATTTTAGAACTAGAAAGTAAATAGCAATCACTGTTGTTTGATAATCCAGTTTACTATGTTTTACTTTTTAAAAATCAAAATGCTGTTTAAAAAAAGTAAGAAAGAGAAAGAGTCACCAATCAATTCCTGTAAGAATGAAAAAAAAAACAAAAGAAGGAACCAGGTTGCTTTTCTTATAGAAATGTCTTGATTCATATGCTCATGAAGAGTTAGCCATTCTTGAATTCAGGAGAAAAACACAAAATTAGACATTGTAACATTATTGGAATTTGCACCTTACAGCAATATTCACTTCTTATCGAGAGTATTTAATACAAGATATACCCAAAAATGAAAATGGAAATTAAAACAGATAGTAGACATACCAGTACTAAAGGAACCTCGGAATTCCATAGTTCATCTTTAATGAAGTCCACCTGCGAGAATGTTCAGGGAAGCATGATAAAATCTCTCTGCAACATACTCATTTCAAATGCTCAATACATTAATCGGAATGTTGTATTATTTACATTTAGTCAGTATTTGAAATTCTGAATATCGTGATCATCAAAGTTGCAGCAACTTAGCAATAAAATGAAGGCTAAAGTAACTACAATCCCAACGTTAAAGCTAGAAACCAAATAATTCTTATCCCGCAAAACTTTATTGACTAAGCAATCGAAACTATAGAAACATCACCTTATGATCGATTTGTTCTTGCAAAGAGAACAACCCACGCTCCCAATCCTTTAACACAACCCAAAAGAAGGAATAAAAACATTTTAAAAAAACCGAAAAGATAAGAACAGAAAGAAACAAAAACAAGGATTTTTCTCACTCCTTTGGTGTGGGAAATGTGGGCAATGGCTGTAATGGACGCTGTTCCTCCAAACAACTCGTAAAGAGATTCCAGAAAATCCTTGTAGAATGCAATAACCCCTATACACCACTCACAAACTCCTTAATCATCAACTGGAATCCAAATTTACTAAATTACCAACGACAAACACATTACGCAAAAGAAAAGAACCTGGATTTCCAGGAATGAACACAACATGCAGCTTTGGATCATCAGAACGTATCTCTAACAACTGGGTCATGTAACTGACGATTACGTATCCAAATTAGAGCAAGAAAAGAACAAGAGGGGGAAGGAAGAAGAAGAAGAAAATCTATATGTACCTGGAGACATTACAGAAGCGAGAATTAACAGGCCGAGAAAAGAACAAGAGGGAGAAGGAAGAAGAAGAAGAAAATGCATATGTACCTGGAGACATTACAGAAGCGAGAATTAACAGGCCGTTTCACCTGGGAAGCCAAATTCTCCATTTCTGTTCCCTTTACAGCTCTGTTCTACTCTTTTCCTTTCTTATAGTTTGTTTCTGGATGTTTCTATGTTTTAGAAAAGCTGTCAGCAGTTTCATTCACCTCACCTGAGTCTGATTCAATTACCTAATCACAAGAAAATGGTTATTTACCGGCTTCCTTTTCAACTGGCCTACTAGAGAATCTGGATTAGCTAAGCTCCCGATTTTCAACTTCTCCCGCGGTTTATATTATTTTTTAAGTAGAAAGAAAAAATATCCACTGCGTGTAGTTAAAATATTAAGGCGAGAGAAAATATATAGAAATATGTAATAAAAATAAGGGTAAAAGAGATATATTTCAACTAGTCACTAAATCAGAAAATTATGTAATAAAAATGAGGATAAAAGAGATATATTTAAATTAGATACTAAGAAACTTAAAAAGATTATTGTTTTTAATTTTTAAGATTTTTTAAATTTCAGTTAAGAATATTATAGATGGATTGGTCAAATGTTATTAATAATTCATCTCAATTCTTGAAACTAGGTAAATTTGATGTAAATTAATAATTTAAAATAATTATAACAAACTTTAATTTCAATTTAAAATTTTAATTTGTAAAACCACATATTATATGAATTTTATACTAAAAAATAATTGGCAGATGGTTTAGAGGTGGTGTTTTAGTTTCACTACTATCATTTAAATAAGAAAAAAATTAAAATTTTATTATTATTTCTATTAGACAATGGTTTAATTAATTTTAATCATTTTATCGAATTGGACATGAAAAAACCAATCACATCTAATAACTATTTTCCTAAATATAGAAAAAATAAATCTAACTATTAAATCCTTTGGATTGTGGATGTGATTTGTTACAGGAGTCTGCTAGATTGGATAACTATAGAAGAAATATTTTGAGAATTGACTTCATAATTATAGGATAAATATTATAGAGATTGATTGAGTAATTATAGGAGTTGGTTAGGGTTTTTCTTATAATAGAATTCTATTCAAAGTTTAGTAGTACTTGTATCTATATATATATGTATAGCTTCCATAAGGCAGAGAAGAATGTACTGCATTTTTTACAAAAATATCATTATATTCATAGGAGTCTCGAATTTAGCTATTATTACTGTAGTTATCGCCAGCGAAACATACCCACTTGTGACCAAGTTGCATAGCATCACTGTCCCACCCAGCAGACTAGGCGAGTTTCACGTAGCATCACAGTCACAGCTCTTATATCCCATTTCATCACACAACATCACAACGTCCCACACCCACCAGTGTGCGACATCCCATTGGTGTTACAATTCAAGTAGTTGTTTCTTCTATACTTCTTGCTCAAATCAGTAAATCATGCTATGTCAATATATGAAAGAAAGAATCACGTCTTCATATATGTCATCATGTCAGACATGCACAGAGTATTTATGTAGTCAACTATGACACATGCATTATCTGAGACCAGCGCAACGTGTGTCAATGACCAAACCAACTTCACAACCGCACTAAACCACACAAATTGCATTCCACCAATATGCATCTCAGCCCCCTATTGTTAGCCCTCCCATTGCATACCCACTAAAGCCACCACAGCTTCCACTGAAGCCACTTGTTATTAGTCCTCCAATTGTATGCCCACCAAAGCCTTTGAAACCTATACTCCAAAAACCAAATAGATTCTCGAGGATCTCTTATTCCAACAATAACAAAACCCACCAACATAACCAATTATCATCCAACAAGATCATTTTGCTTTTCCATCAAGCATTATACTCTATGAGACCAATTACTCATTATGGTCTCATCGTATGGAAATGTGAATAGGAGCACATAATAAGGCTGAAATGTCTCACTAGGGCAGCAAAAACCCTCCTTCAGAAGACCAAAATTTTGAGACATGGATTACTAAAAATCAAAGAGTGAAAAGTTAACTTATTGATTCAATGAGTTTGTTGCTGATGTAACGATTTATTCGTCTTCCTACTGCCAGAGAAATATAGGAGGCAGCTTCAAAAGCTTTTTATGATGGATCTGATGAAACTCATCTCTTTGAATTTAATTAGAATACTTTTACAACTAGATAAGATGGTAAACCATTATCAATATACTATAATAAACTTGTGGCTATTTTTAAAGAAATTGATCATATGTCAACTTCTCAAGAAGGGATCATTGAAGGAGTAGTCCAATTGCATTCAACAATGACTAGGCTTCGAGTTAATATTTTCCTAAGTGGACTTAAATCTGAATTTGATCAAGTTTGGGGAGAGATTTTATGCAAAGACCCAAAACTTAACTTAGAAAGCATATATGCATATCTAAGGAGAGAGTATCAACAAAGACAGATAATAGGAGGATCTTGCTTAATCTCTAAATGCATAATGTTGCTGACTAATCAAAATTGACAAGGATTATCATCTGGCTCAGGAAAGAATTGCAAAAATCAACCCATTGGAAAGTCTAACAATTTTGTGAGTGTAACACCCTACTCCTGCAAGACACGTGCCCGACATCTTCAGTGATATCCGAATATGTGCCCCGCGAGGGTGGCATACTAGAGCACTCAATCATTAAAAAATCGGTATAATTTTTTTTGAAACAACAACAAACATATGCGAAAATAATAACCAATTCAAGCTTACTTTCATTCATAAACATTTTTAGTCAACACAATACAATCAATAGAACTTCAATAGCCAATTGGGGCTCATTACAAATACAAAACACTTACTCATAATGTCTTTACATTCCACTATAAAAATCTTTGTATACACATTATACAAAAATTTTGGAATACATTATTTTACAGAAATTGCGGAATACAAATTTATATAAAAATAGGAAAACACTAATACAGACGCAAACTGATCCCTACCTCTATCCCTTGCTTGTATGCTTTAGGGATATTTTCGCTTGCCTACGGGGTATTCTTCTGATCTTGAAAAGTATTTGCAAATTTTTGGGTAAGTTTTGCGAACTCAATGAGTGACCATCATCGATGGCTCACCCAGTCACATAATACATAAATCACATTCACAACATTTCACATTGCACAATCAATATAGTTTAATCATTCATATTATGTATATGCAATGTGCATGAGACCCACTTTCTATTTATTACTTTGTTGTGATCGAGCGTCTAAACTGTCCCGTTTTCATTAGATACTGGGCTCATTAAAAGTTGAGCATGAGACTCTAAATCACTTTCTGAGCTCGAGGCTCTTTTCACACTTTGAGCTTTAAACTCTGAATCACTAAATCACTATTTGAGCTTGAGGCTCTTTTTCACTTTCTAAGTTCGAGGCTCTTTTCACACTTTGAGCTTTAAGCTCTAAATCACTGAATCACTGTCTGAGCTCAAGGCTCTTTTCATACTTTGAGCTTTAAGCTCTGAATCACTTTTTGAGCTCGAGGCTCTTTTCACACTTTAAACTTTAAGCTCTTATTGGTGGTTACTCTGGTCATAACTCCATTATGTTTCATGCATTCATGAAATGGAATGCCTCAATCACATTTGCATATTCTCATTCACTCACATTCACATATTATCAGACCGTAGTCTGGCATTCAACATTAGAGTTGAGTATCACTTTATCATTTATATGCATGATCACACTTTCTTTCGGAACTAAGTCCAGAATTTAACAACCTAGTCATGTATCATGTATTTCATCCAATTCACATACAAGGAGCACTTCAATATTTTATTCATACATTATATTCATCGGACCTTCTGTCCAAAAATTGACACAATTAATCACATTCATAACATCATCCAAAAGTCAATTAGTACAAAATTCAAACAAAACAAACAATAAAGTGAGACCATCTCGGTCTACTCACAGTAAGCTTCAGATTAGCATTTGCTTCCAAATTCTGAAAACGCCTAAATGCGGACACTTATCCTACACAACCCATTTATGCAAGACACACATTTCACACTCGTTAATAATGGCACAATTATAAGCATTTATTCATGCAGAACTGTGTATATGGGCTATGTACAATGCATGCTCAATGACAATCTTGGGTACCTAACCAACTTCATAACTTAATCACTCATCATTTCTTTAAATCATACACTCAATCCTTTGGTAATTTGATGTCAATAACTCATCCACTGTACCACTAATTTTTCAATACATACCCGTAAGTGACTAGTGAAGATATATATATATATATATATATATATATACTACTTAAATCTCAATATTTCCTCTTCATTCCTATTTCATTTCGGCTCACAAATCACAACCAAATAAAAAATCTATCATTTTTCATAATCATCCAAAAACCAGAACACTCATGCATTTCATCACATTTTCTGCACTTCTTCACTTTCAATTTCTCTGCATTTCTAACTTTTGTATTTTCTTCATTTATTCCTCTAACTATCACTTTAATCATTCTTTCACATCACATTTCCAAACATCACCTTACACCTATTCATTTTTAATCATCTCTAAAAACACTCCAAAACTTACGTAAATATATATATATATATGAACAGTAAAAACATCAACATAACAGAGCATTACATATACATGTTTCCAAATTTTTATGCTCTCATCACATACACATTTTTATTGATCTTTCAACTCCAAAAACTAGTTTAACACTATCCTATAACATTTCAGTCATCAAATCCAAAGAAAATCACCATGTATGACACACTAAATCTCCTCACTCATTTTTCAGAAAATAAGAATATCACTGTTCTTAACCATTTAGCAGTGAACTAACGATGCATGCTTCATTTCATACAAAAATACATAATCATAACAAGCTTACTTGTTTGAAGCTCCAATATCTGCAAAATTACGTAACCCTAATCCCTCATGCACCCACATACATCAACTTGAAAGTTGATAGGGAGGTTCAATTTTTCTTGGGATAGAAGAAAGAAATATCAAATTTTTACCAATTTTAACTTTGGCAAAAATTTGATAAAAAACTCTGTATTGGAGGAACTCTAGAGAAAGAAGTTTTGAGAAAGATAAAGACAAGTACAGTAGCTTGTCTTTCAAGGATAATAAAAATCTTAACTTTATAGCTTGGACACCTATCCATTTCTTATCCACTTATCCACTTCCCTTCATTAAGACTTACTTAAGTATAATTTATACTTAAGTTTAAAACCCAATAATACGATTGCAATCACAAGGTATAACCCATTAACTCATTTTCATATTTTTCCATAAACACAACATTTTGGGTCAACTTTGCATGTTCTTTCTGATCCCGATACTGAAATTATTTTGTAACACTTTCTTCTAGAAACATATTCTGCTATGTATTATGTCTCCACTGACACCCAAAATCATTCAATTTGGATCAATGATTTGAAAGATATACCTTAAACATTTTTGGACTTCTCTTGTCCAAAGCAGTTCACTATGCACGACTTCCATCCAAAATTTAAACATCTTAGAGACTGGTTCAAAATTCAACTTCTTCAGATGATTTATAACCATATGTCTCTAGTTTATTTCAAATTAAAAATCATCTCATTTGGAATCCTACAAATCCAGATATAATCAAAATACTGAAGTATGTTTAGTAAAACAACACTAGTTCACTATTCCAACAGATTCCTTCACTTTCATTCAATCAATCTTTTCCCACTCAATTCAGAATGCTACCAATTTT
>JANVCQ010000005.1:40894855-40913941 GCA_025531925.1 Erythroxylum plowmanianum | reverse complement strand
TACACAATTCAACCCCCCCTTCTCGTGCATTCATATATCCTATTATAAGCTTTGTAATAACGTGTGATTCACTTCAAGACCATGCTATCAAATATTAAATTTTACATCACAAGTTGAATCAAGATGCTTTATATTAACCAATGTTTTAAAAATTGGACTAGAAGTTAAATCATTAAGACAAGTGATTTAAGGTTTAAAAGGTTCAATTGATATTAGACCATCATCAAATCGACTAAAGATTGAATAAAATTAAGAAATTTGAAATACAATTGAAAGAGATTCTTCTTATATATCAAAAAATTTGAAGTTTAATTAAAAAAGATTGTTAGATGAAAATTAATTGATTTATTTTAGTTTATAAGAACTCATTAATTAATAAAAATTGACATATTAATTAATATATATATCAGTTTTTAACAACAAGAGTTACTAAAGTAAATCAAACTGGAAAGTTAAAAATTGAACTGAAAAGTTAGACGGTTTAAGGCTTTTATGATAAACCAACTGAGCTGGTTGAGTTTTTTAATTATTGATATTAACTTAGATTTGTAATATACCTTAGTTATATTAATGCATCATTTTATCACTTAATATAATTCTAGTGGACCCTAATGATCTTTGACACCGAACAAGAGTGTAATTACCCTTATTTTCTCTTATGAATGCCCATTCTGGTGCTTCTAAAAACTAACATAATAGAATCATAGTAGTTAACATTAGGTTTGACAATTAGGCTCGACTTGAAGTCAACAACCTAAGATAATAGGGGTTGGCCCAACCTATTGTCATCCCTACTTAACACTAAGTTTAAGGGCCAACACAGTATTAAAGGTATATAATATGTCTAGCTAGAGCACATTGTTATAAGACAACATTAAATTCAAATGGTTTATAATTTTCCAAATTTATATTTTGATTAAACATTTACGAACTTTTAGAAATAATCATATATAATTCAATATTATGGCTATACACTAACATTTTTAATATGTTTAACATTATGTTAAATTAGATTAAACGTGTACTGACATGATCATATCAAATGAATGTGAATGATATCATTCAACAAACATATGGGAAAATTTTAAGCATGGAAAACACTTGATTGTAAAATAAAAGAAATGGTTGCCCTTTAAATTTGAAAGGAAAAAAACTCAGCATGTAATTAAATTGTAAGAGAGCTATTGTATCACAAAATTAGTGTTGTGTGCACGCAACAAGCGACTGTTGGTAACATTAACATATGAGGAAGACCATGACTTCCCTGTAGAATTTGACACCAGTAATCTTCTAGCGCTTTTTGGCAACCATCCCAAGGATCCTTTATATGCAAAAACTAAATAGGCAAACAAAGCCCTCGACCTAAAATGCAGAGAAATGTGCTGTAAAATTTTTATTCCCGACAATAAATGCAACATCAGTAAAGAAGTGTGAGTAAATTTGTATCAAAGCAAACTTTATAAAAGATGTACATGTAAGACATAATGGGACCTTAGTTATGTATCTTAGATTGAATGTGAAAGAGAAATAAACGAGCACGAATCCACTGTCGACTTCACTGGAACTGCTCACTGAGATGCGGTCAAGCCTTTCTCCTATTTTTCCAAAATGTAAGTTCTCTTAACGAGTTAGAGAATCTTGATGCTTATGAATGACATTAGCAATAGCAGGAGACCTTAGTCTTTATACATAGCTTTTATATCAGGCTTCCTCATCATAGGCTCGATATGGGTCCAATCCACACTGATTGAGATCTGTTTTCCTCCTAGACTTCAACCTAGTGACTTAGATTATTTATTGGGCCATTTTATTATATCTATCTATATCAAATTATGTAACTTAATCGATAAGTTATTGAAAAACCAAAAATTGTAATTAAATGTTGTCCCACTTTAAAGGAAATGTCAAAAATATCCAACATTCTCCCCCTTAGACAATACTTGTAGTGTTAACTCAAGTTGAAAACAATTTAAAAACTTGATTAAGTCATGCAACTGTATTAGTCGACTAGGTTTAAAAACAAAACATTTGATCCAAAGATAATGAAAGTCTATTATTTCGTCTTACAAGGCTTTCGATCTTGAAAAGTATCAAATACATGTGTCATGTGTGACACAGATCTAATACAATCACATATATCTAATACCTCACTAACATGAATGGAAAAATGGATTGTGTGGCAAACTAAGATGATATCTGTATGATCTAAACTATATCATCTTTGTTTGTAGGTCTCTATTTCTCCTACTTTATGCTAAACTGCATTTGATAAATCGTGTTTTCTCTCATCGAATGCTAAACAACAATAGAGAAAACATGCTTCCTCTCACCAAATGCTAAACTGTATAAGAGAAAACCTATATGTTTTCTAACTAAATGCTAAATTGCATTAGAAAACCCTTATGGGATTACAACTTATATCCCCTATATCATGTTTAAAATTCATAGATAGTTGTATAAAACTGTACGCATCTAAATTATATAGGCTCAAGGTCAATTTGTATATATGCCCGATGACCTTTAAAATGCTTAAGATTGACACAGATCTTAAGACTTTCATACGCATTATGACAATATATGATAAGGATAAACGATGATCATCTTTGTTGATCCATAATCATACTTCCATAATACATCAAAATGTATAAATTTCAAACGTACATGGAGCAAACATAATGATCTCCTAACTAAAAATGTCTAATGACTTCAAAAGATCCATACTGTATACTTGCCTCTCAACCACAAGTGGGCGAAGTCCTTTAGTTAAAGAATCAGTTAACATTTCCTTAGTTCTTAAATTGTACAAACCTTAATGTCACCTTTTCGTATCAACTCCTTTGTGGTCAAATATTTGACCTCCAAATGCTAAGACCATGTGATATCTACATTGTTGTTTTCTAAACAACATAGTAGCAAGATTATCACAGTACAACCAAATGGGTCTATCATTGAATCATCCATAAATAACTCAAAAATTAAGTTTCTGAGTCAAACCGCCTTTGAAGTAGCTTCATAGTATACACTTTGCAAGAATGGTTGAGGAAGTCACCTGTGTCTACTTGACATTCTTCCACGAAATTGTACCATCTATAAATTAAAAATGTAACCTTAAGTGGACTTTCCTTCATTTGGACACATAATTAAAATTTGAATATGAATTCCTTACGAGGTTTAGACTGTTGACTTTTTTATATGTCGACGTATAATCCTTGGTTCCCTTTAAGTATCTTAACACTCGCTTGACTGCATTTCAATGGTCTATACTTAGGTTAACTAGATATTGACCAAATAGTCTAACAGTAAATGCAATGTTCTGCCTAATACTTACTCGAGCATACATCAGGCTATCAACCATACCAGTTTCAAGAGCATTCCTCATAGCCTCTCTATCTTTACTTTATTCTTTGAAAATTATTCCAAAGATAATTTCTTACTATGAGAGATCAGTGCTACAATAGGTTTACTGTCAATTGTATTAAACCTTTGTTGCACATACTCAATGTATGCACTTTGTGAGAAGCCTAAAGAGTGTTAAGATATGTCACAGAAAATCTGAATACCTAGGACAAAAGATGCTTCATCCAAGTCCTTCATATTGAAATCCTTGGCCAAAAGTTGCTTAACTTCATGCATTATGGTCAAGTTATTCAATGTGAGCAATATATCATCCAAATGCAATAATAGGAAGATAATTTTGCTCCCCCTAACGTTGTGATACAAGCATCTTTTAACTTTATTTTCCATAAAGTTGAAAGAGGTCCACTTTTGGGAAGTTTGATGTAAACCATATATTGATTTGCTTAACATAAAATCCTTGTCAGTTCTATCTGGATCCTGAAATCCTTCAGGTTGTACTACATAGACCTTTTCATAAAGGTCTTTATTTAGGAAAGCAGTTTTGATAGCCATATAATGTAACCCTATATCATCATGAGCTATAATTGTCATAATCACTCAAAATGTATCCTTCTAGGGTACGGGAGAGAAGGTAACATTAAAGTCAACCTTTCTCCTTTAGTGAATCAACAGGGAATTAAGTGAGCCCATAAATTGTTGAACTTTATTTCGACACGGGTTTGTAATGTTGAGGCAAATCAAACAACTCCCATACCTTATTGTGTTATATAGATTACATCTTGTTCTTTATTATTTCCCACCACAAATTCATGAAGTCCAAAAACATATTCTGTAAAAGTAATCGAATCCACAACGTATCCTATATCATAGTCTTACTCACCCAAATAGACTATGTAATTTGATAAGATAGCAGGTCGCCTCTCTCTGGTGGATCCCTGTAACTACATAGATTCTTATACCTCAGGAACCTTTGCCTGAACAAGTATAGGTTCCTATTCTTGCACAGGCATGGTACTTAGACCTTGATCCATTAGACCTGACTGTATGAGTGGCAGGTACATAATAACTATAGTATCCATCTGCTATCATTTAAAGGGTTAAAGGGCCCACCATCTTCATAGACATTGTATTCTAAAACCTTAGTTGTTTGTGATGCCACTATTATGGCCCCTCCTTTTGTACAGCAAAATTTGTAGTCTTTAAAATGGTCAGAATATCTAACTAAATAACAATGAGCGTAAAAAGCAAGCAATTTGTCTTTATAAGGATTATACTATCATAATAGGGCAGCCCTTACACTAATGTGTGTAGGGTTGGGTTTCCACACTTCTAGATAATTAGGTACATTAGTTTTGTTTTGCATTGACTGCTTCATGTCCTTTATGGTACGATTATGCCTTTCGACAACACACCATTTTGCTCAAGACTACCCAGCATAGTGAATTAATGGTGTATATCATGATACTCTCCTCCACAGTCATATTTGAAATTCTTGACGAATTTTTCCAATCAGTTCTTAACCTTTAGTCTGTAAATGAGAACACATAAATGTAATGGGAGTAATCATCAACAAATTTCATAATATATTTAGAATTGCACAATGCAACTATATATGGTCTACCGATATTCTTATGTAGGTGCTTAATTGATTATGAAATTATACCATAATACTTAGCAATTATTGACATAAAATTGCTTAAGATACTTACTTTGACTCATATGTAAATTTAGGTACAATTTTGAAGCAAAGAAATTAAAGTAAGTCAAAAGCATGATATTTTGGCATTTTTTGAAGATTAATTTTCACTTGTCTTCATAGAGCAAGAAGAAGGAAATTAAAAGACAAGAAGAAGTTAAGAAAAATCAAAATACAAAGAAGAAGAATCAAAAGTGCTCGCTAGAAATATAAAGAAATAATAAGAGAGTAAAACGACATGGAGTAGGCTCGAAGCATAAAGAAAACGATAATAGGTGGATAAAAGAGGAGCAAAACACAGTCCACGCCAAATGAAACATAGTAGCATGAACTAGGAGCAGGGGACGACGACGCATAGTAGCTAGAAGCAAGGAACGATTATGTTTCATGTAGACATTTCGCGTTTCATACAGACAATGTCTGCGTTTCATGCAAGCGCCCTGTGAAAACGCAGTCGTTTATGTCAATTCGACTGAAGGGTTTTAAAAGAGGGTGAACAGTAAGGTGGCCATCCAAGTTAAATTGTCACATCAGAGGACAACAACGGTGACAGAAGAGAGTTGGCAAGAGAGGGGGTGAGGCATGAATAGTGCCTTGGACCCAAAAACTTAATTCGACACAATAGTGAATAGTAAGAGCTGCGTGAGAGAGTGGCATTCAGCTAAGGACATTGAATGGGGGCAGAATTAATTTTTTCGGGAGAGATCTATGGAGGGCTAGACGTACCGATGCTGGTTCGGAGGCGACATCAACGTCGAAGACCCGAGTTAAGTATTTTCTTTATTTTTTTGTTATTTCTTTCTCTTATTAGAAATTGATTGTGTTATCCTATGTTAATTGATTTGGGTATTGCCTATGGATAACCGGATTTTCGTTATTGTTTGGTTATTTGTATATGAACTCATTGGATATTGTGAAAACATGATTTTAATGTATTTATTGAATCGTTTAACTACAAACTCATTTCTATAATTTTGATATAATTCGTAATTGTTATTTTAAAATTTATGTGTAGCGACTAGTGATTCGTAATCATTAGGGATAACATGACCTAGTTTAAATGACGCACCATATATGGTTGTTGCCTTGATTAATTAATTATCCTAATTCGTAATGCTACTGCCTAATTAAATCTAGAGATTATATTCTAGGTTATTCGATGGTTAGGTTTAATTAACGATCGTATCTCGATTAAACGAAACCTAATGGAAAACTCAGGTTAATTATTAGCCCACGATTAATAGTTGCTAGGAGGTGTTTGAGAACAACAAATTAATGAAATATGCTTAATTAGGGTGTAGGCCTAGATTGAACCAAAAAGCCAGGTCCTTACCAAATTCCCCACTTTTATCATGTTAGCATGTTTTCTTTAATTTGTTTTTATTAGTTAGTTTCATTTTATTTTCTTATTCCAAAACCTAAACCCCACCTTTTTTCCTGAACATTGACTAATTTCATTTTATAAACTTTGCACACATTTTCTTTGGGATCGACCTGGACTCACCACTGCTATAGTAGTAGTCTAGCTATTTTATTTTGGCTAGCATAACAATGCGTGGTCAATTTTGGTGTCGTTGTCTGGGAGTGCGGTGTTTTACTTTTATTTTGTGATTTTAATTGGTATTTTGTATATATTTGTTCGTAATTGATTTCTCTTCAGTTATTTTGTGATCTTTTCATTTTTTTTCATGTTTCAAAAAAATTCAATATGGATGGAAGTAATTTCTTTTATAACTTATATTCTCAATCCTATAACAATGTTTGAACTGATCAACCTAACTTTTGTTATGGATGGGATAATCATCATAATTACTTTCATAATAGTTTGCAGGACACACAACAATTCCTGTGCAAACTTGAAGCTTCTTGTCAAAACTCAGGTATATCTCTAGATTAAATGTTTAATATTTTGGCTACTAACAATCTTCAAATTCAATAGGATATGCAACAGTTTCAACAGAATATGCAACAGTTGTTTCTTCAAGGTGTACAATAAATTTGATAGGATGCTCTACAATTCCAACAAGATGCATTGCCACGATAGGGGATATCAATCATCTAGAACTGCAAAGCGAAGAGGAGCAACCATATCAACTTGAGGTGTACCCAATGGAAGTCTATGTGGAAACTTTACAAAGTGATGAGGAGCATGAGAATTTTGAGGTCAACCCTCAACAAATTGCTTGTGTCGAAGAAGTTGAGGAGGAGCTTGAGGCAGAAAATGCTATAACTTTTAGCTCAAAGGTAAATACTGAGTCTATGATTATTTTTGATACTAACTCTTTACCTTTACATAATAGATTGGAGGAATTAAATGATGAAGAAAAAGGTTAATAGAAATTCAAAATACTTCTAGAGTGTAAAGATTCAGTCAGGATTGAGAATCTGAGGATAGGGAAGACGCTGAATGAGGATGATGATCAACTAAGGCCCTATCCGGAGCTACCTCACGTGTAAGTGGTACTAACTGTAATACCTGAAGATCACAATTTCATTATGTGAGGAGAAGAAGGAGTTGAGCCAGCGACCTTAAACAAAGACACTTCTTAGTAGGCAACCCAAGGGAAGTAAATTTCTTTTCTTTTACATTTTTGTACTATTTATATTAAGCATGTGTGTTCTTTGTTGGTTTATTATTTCTTATTTTAAGTTTTCAATCAAAATGAGAGAAAGAATAAAACAAATAAAGAAACATTTGCTCATTTTCTATTGCTTCTAAGATTATTTAATCATGAGTAGAGAATGAAATAACTAGAGAATTTTATAACAACTTTAGCATTACTTTTGCTATTGTGATTGGTTGATGTGCATTATTTTAGAAGAGTAGTAACTAATGATAGACAAAGCCAGCGAGATTTTGAGCCTTATTAGATTGATACCTTCATTTTAGTCTCATTTTCTTTTAGTAGTTTGTGACCTTCATGACATGTACATCCTAATTTTTCTTTGAATTTTTATTCGAGATCACATTTTTATTACATGCATTAACAAGGAAATGATTAGGCATTCTTTGTTTCATAAGCTACATCAACCAAATAACCTACCTTATTAATATGGTTTTTCCCTTGTTAACCAACTTTGAGGTTTATACTTTTCTTTTTTGTATAAACCACATTTTATGCTTTTAAACTTAACCAAATGTACTACCCAAGCTATAAAGTTAGTGGAACATTTGTGATTGTTAAATTCGTGGATGTATAAAATTCTAAATGTGGGGGGTGTATATATGTAAGGGTTGGTTATAATGTTGGGATGTTGTTTTATATCTTGTCCCTGAAATTCCCATGTTAATGTAGTTTCTTTTACTGTAAAAAGAAAGAAAGAAAGGGAAAGAAAGAAAAGAGAAAAGAGAAAAGCACAAGAAAAGAAAAGAAAAGAAAAATAAAAAGAAAGAGAAAAGAAAAAGAAAAAGAAAAATGAAAAAATTTGTTTAATAAATTTATCAAAGAGGAAGTGCATATGAGTTTGCAAAGTTATTCATGATTAATGCATCTTCTTAAAGTTGTAATGAATGTATTATTTAAGTATGTTGAACATGAGGTAGATGTTGGCTTGGAAGGTTCACTTTTGTGGTTTCAATGTATTGTTGGCATAAATTGTACAAGTGATTCCTTCGGAATGGTATATGCTTCATGTGGTAGGTGTGTAAGAGTTCAATGAGGTTATGAAATATAAATGTTGCATTTGTCATAGCTGACGGTATGCAGTTTTTGATCAGTGTTGCTCTGTTTCACTAGCTTTGATGACTTTCATGCTACTTAACCTAAATACATCTCACTTTACCTTTTCCCACATTACAACCTCAAAAAGTCCCTTGATTCATGATTTTTCATGTGAATTATAGTGGTGGAGAAATGAAATGACACGCAAAGTTATGGATTGTCATGATCATGAATGGTGTTGAGTGTACCTATAGATATATTTTACTTAAATACATTTTTCGAGTCTATCATTAGATTGTTCAATTTTTAAAGGTATTGAATATTGATTGATCATGAGTGAAAGCTTAGAATGTTGATTTCTGGCTATGAATTTTTGAAAGTCATTCATCTTTGTTTATGATTATGTATTCTTGGAATATATGAGAAATGAGTCGAAATTTTTGAGTTTTTGAGCTTAATTTTAACGTTTTGCCTGAGGATGCCAAAAGCTACGTGTGGGAGAATTTGATAGGTGCTTAATTGATTATGAAATTATTCCCTAATACTTAGCGATTATTGACATAAAATTGCTTAAGGTACTCACTTTGACTCATATGTAATTTTAAGTATAGTTATAAAGAAAAGAAGCTAAAGTGAGTCAAAAGCATGATATTTTGGCATTTTTTGAAGATTAATTTTCACTTGTCTTCATGGAGCAAGAAGAAGAAAATTAAAAGATAAGAAGAAGATAAGAAAAATCAAAATACAAGGAAGAATAATTAAAAGTGCTTGCTCAAAAAATGAAGAAATAATAAGAGAGTAAAACAACATGGAGCAGGCTAGAAAATTAAAGAAAACGACAACAGGTGGATCAAAAAGGAGCAAAACACAGTCCATGGCAAATGAAATGCAGTAGAATGAACTAGTAGCAGGAGATGATGACACATAGCAGCTGGAGGCAAGGAACGACTCCATTTCAAGCAGATGTTCTGCATTTAACACAGATGACATATGCATTTCACGCAGACAACGTTTGTGAAACACAGACATAGGCGTCTTATGAAAATGTAGACGTTAATGTCAATTCGGCTATAGGGTTTTAAAAGAGGGTGAATAATAAGGTGTCCATCCAAGTTAAATTGTCACATTAAAGCATAGTGAAGGCAACAAAAGAGAGTTGGCGAGAGAGGGGTGAGGCATGGAGAGTGCCTTAGACCCAAAAACTTAATTTGTCACATCAGTGTATAGTAAGAGCTGTGTGAGAGAGTGGCATTCGACTAGGGATATTGAATGGGGGTTGAAGTATTTTTTTGGGAGAGATCCATGGAGGGCTAGAAGTATTGATGCCAGCTCGGAGGTGACATCGATGCTGACGAACTGAGTTACGTATCTTTTTATTATTATTTTGTTTCTTTTTCTTATTAGAAATTGATTATTTTATCCTATGTTAATTAATTTGGGTATTGTCTATGGATAATCAAATTTTCATTATTGTTCAGTTATTTGCGTATGAACCCATTGAAAATAGTGAGAAGATGATTTTAATGCAATCATTGAATCGTTTAATTGCAAACTCATTCGTAGAATTTTGATATAATATGTAATTATTATGTTGAAATGCATGTGTATCGACTAATGGTTCGTAATCATTAGGAGTAACATGACCTAGGTTAAATGACGCATCGTTTGTGGGTTATTGCCTTAATTAATCAGTTTTTTTGTTTTGTAATGCTACTGCCTAATTAAATTTAGAGATCGTATCCTAGATTATTCAGTGGTTAGGTTTAATTAACCTTTGTATCTTGATTAAACAAAACCTAAGGAAAAACTCGGGTTAGTTATTAACCCACTATTAATAGTTGCTAAGAGAGGTTTGAGAACAACAAATTAATGAAATATGCTTAATTAGGGTGTAGGCCGAGATTGATCCAATGACTCGAGTCCCTACTGAATTCCCTACTTTTGTCATTTTTCCCATGTATTCTTTAATTTTTTAATTAGTTAGTTTTACTTTATTTTCTTATTAGAAAATCCAAACCCCCTTTTTTCCTAAACACTGATTAATTTCATTTCATAAACTTTGCACACACTCTCTGTAGGATCGACTTATACTCACCACTACTATAGTAGTAGTCTAGTTATTTCATTTTGACTAGCGTAACAACGCGCGACCAATCAGACCGAACAAGCCATAAACACAAGTTAACCTCTTTATCCTTATTTCAATTAACTTACTCCTGCAACAGTCAATACATGTTTCCAAATCATCAAAATCTAGAATTGGAAGAATGTCTTCCTTAATCAATCTCTTAACCCTAGCTCTGAAAATGTGCTTTAATCTTTATGCCACAATATGTATGAGTTATTCTTTATCAGGTTCATCTTTCTTGACTTATTTGGTAAAGATACAAAGAAGCATATATCTAATTCAGGATAAGACACATTCTCTACAAACCATATGACAAGAAAGTTGTAACATTATGTTTTGCATTAAATAACAATTGTACAATAGAAGCATTAAATATAGAACGTTAACCTTCCTTGTACAAAATTGATATAAATATCATATATAAAATGTGTCATGTAAAGACCAAACTGAGCCTTGTAGCAAGGTTTAGTACTTACATCCCCTATAGATCTTACATTCGTTTTTTCATTGCTACCAACCATTAGTTTCTCCTTTCCTTTATTTGAATTTATCGTAGATACGAACCCCTATATTGTGGAAGTAGCTTGATCAGATGCTCCACTATTTAGTCACCAAGAATTTAATGCGACTATCACAAAATTAGATTCATAAATTGATAAGTCAAGGAGTTATTTGATGGTCTTAGTCTTTCCTTCCAGGCCTTACATTGCTAGCTTCTTTATGTCCATAAGACCTTTACTAGTAGTAGATTGACCAACAAAGACATGTGAAGAAGATTTGGGCTTTTTACCTTTGATCTTAGTGGGCTTAACCTTTCCCTTCCCTTTATTTGCTTTGAAGGAGTACAACAACGTAATGGGCAATTAAAGCATTGAAGTCCCATTCCTCATCCAGTGAGTAATATGTCATCACCAGATTACAAAACTATGGAGAGAGTACACTTAGAGTTTGGTGAGCTATAAAGACATCAGGAAGAAGAATATTCAGTATCTTCATTCTACTATGAAGATGGATCATTCTTGATATGTACTCCATTACTCTCCCTTCTCCTATATACCTTATGAAGAATAATTCTTTCATCAAGGCACTTATCTCAACATTAAATGAGATTGTGTACCTCTTGGAGACATTATTAATAAATTCCTTCACTATGTCTGTGTCCGAAAGTCCACTAAGTAGATGGTCAGGTATGAATCTCTTAATAGTCATCATCATAATTTGTTAGACTGATCCCAGGCTACATAAGCTACTTTATGAGCTCTCAAGATAATGGATTTAGGTGGAGATGGCCTATCTATACATGTGACCATATCAATTTCTTTTATCTCCATAGCATTCAATACATCCTCTATCCACTTCTTTGTATTGAAACTAGTTAGGATTTCAATGACATTGTGATCGTTGACCGAAAAGGTGACTTCAAAATAAAAATGAAAAGATCAACATAAACGCAAGATAGTAGCGATACTCAAAGCCATTAAATAGTATCTATACCGAGAATCCGATCACACATATTATGCAACATCTTTGGGTTGAATACATAATATATGCTATTAAATCTCCATATAAAATCGATCAAATTACAAATCATCAACTCTCATGACACTACCACTTTCGACGAATAGATCATTTAAGAAATGACTTTCCTCCATCTAATGCCTTTATACACATCTCAAAATTTTATGTAAGGCCAACACTTTCGGGTAGAATAACCAAATATAAGATCAGAGACATCCCTAGACATGTAAGTAAAACAATCCAAAATACTGACTTAAAAGGCCACTTTGGTGACTAAATCTTCATCAACACTCAAAAAGTCCACAAACATAAGGGGATACATCTTTATGTTATCCTCACATTCCTCACATTCTTGATGGGCATATGGTATGTGACAACGTAACATCAATAAATGCAAAACCCAAATGAACAATCTCATTGTCACACATTAGTGCTAAAGACATTCTTTGAAAACTTTATTTGAGACTTTTGTAGAAAAAAAATATCATTAGAGCGACTATCTTGCATTACTAAACATTGAACTGACCACTTGAGACAAGAGAACCTCATATATATCCCTTATGGCGAGTTCATTGCACGAAATTCACTCAAAAATGGCTTTAGAATGTCTTAATTCCTTTTTCGAGTGACTATCATGCTATCCCAAACACTGAACATGAGACCCAGGACAAGAAAACTTGAATTATTTCCCTCATCTGATATTTGAAGCATGAAAATTCACTCGAAATTAGCTTCAAAATGCCTTAATTCTTTTTTATGGAGTTAAACTTTAATTTATTACTAATGTAATAAATTTAGAAAAATGGAAAAACTCACTTAATGAATTTTCTGGACCCGAAAATTAACCTAAAACACCCAGGGTACCCTGACGGGAAATCAAAAATTTTTGGTTTTTTTAATAAGGTTACTGTAGCACTGATGTCAGCATGACATCATCTGTTGGCATCACCATGATATTAGCCTGTGCGTGAAAAGAAGTGGCACATGTGGTACATGTGGCACAAGCGATGCACCCTAACTTGCACGGGCACAACTCTCACCCAATCTGCTTTATCATCTTACGCGTGCATTGTACGTGCAGACATGTGGCGTGCTCTGGTCCACCCACATGTTGACCATTGTCTGGTGCTTGATGCATTGCCCTACGTGTGTACCACGCTCGCTTGACGGTTCTTTGTCGCCTTAGACAGTTGGGGAGATTTTTGAGGATATTTTTCACGCTCCTAGGCTCGTTTTCATCCCGTTTCTCAAGGCTAAACACTTTTATATCAATTTCAAGTAATAATAAGAAAGAAAAAACTGAAAATAGAAGTTAACTCCTGAGAACCTTATGAAGAAAAAATGAAAAATCTTTGTTTTTAAACACCCAATCACGCCACCGCTCTGATACCACTTGTAAGACATAACGGGATCTTAGTTATATATCCTGGATTGAATGTGAAAGGGAAATAAACGAAGAAATGTAGAAAATACTTGATTTTGGTTTTCCGAAGCTGAAACGAGTGCAAATCCACCACTATTTTCATGGAAACTGCTCATCGAGATGCGGACAAGCTTTTCTATAGTTTTCTCAAGACATATGCTCTCTTAATAGGTTAGAGAATTCTAATTCTTACGAATGACATGAGTAACTGCAGAAGACCTTATCCTTTATGTATAACTTCCATATCGGGCTTTCCTATCACCAGCCCGATATAGGTCTAGTCCATACTGATTAGGATCCATTTTCCTTCTGAACTTTAACCCAGTGACTTAGATCATTTATTAGGCCACTTTATTATCTTTATCCGTATCAAATTATGTAACTTAATCGATAATTTATTGAAAAAACAAAAATTGCAATTAAATGTTGTCCAACTTTATGGGAAATGTCAAAAATATCTAACACTAAATTTTCATTAGAGTAGTTTAGATGAGTTAAAGAAAGAATATTATTCGATTTAACTTTGATAGATTTATGACAAGCCAACCAAAATGTCCAGCAGTTAGGATATATTCATGAGGGAAATACAATCCTTAAGGGCAAAAGTAAAATGGATAGAAAAACATACAATGTAAATGAAGCAAAGGTTGTAGAGCAGAAGCACTACTCAAGAATAGAAAAAGAGTTTTCCTTTGAAAGTTTCTCATATTTAGGCTGAATATTCAATAATAGTTTCAACATAAAAAAGGGATATAATCCTGCATAATATATCACCTAAAATACCAGAGACAACATAAATAGTACAAAGTAAGTCAAAGTCTAGTAAGCATAATATGACATCTACTAATACTACGAAAGAGGAAAAAAGAGGTTATCATCTTCTCTAAAAACCTACTTAGAGTTTCAATGGATATGTATGCCCCGAGGGAATGACCAACCTTCATAAACAACTTAATGTCAGTCACCGACAAATTCATTTTGCAAAACTAGAAACAAAAGTACCACAAGCAAAAGGGCTCTATCACATTTAAATTAATAACTAAAGCGAGCGAGTGTGTTAACTATCAAACCTAAAAAAGAAAAGTTTTAATTAGTTTCAACTTATAAAATCACTCGATATAGATAGGAACAATTAGCAGAAAAATGCACCACTTTTATTAATTATCTCACAATTCCATCATTCCATGCACCATATATAAGAACATTTCTATCGTAAAATTACTCTTCTCATGGAACTCACCCAAATGGTAACAATCACCATCTAAATCTATACCATTCATATATGATATCAAGATTTAAAAAAAAAGAGGTGGAAAAGGAATACGACGTCACCATCACAATTGGAAAGTCTTCCTTTAGCAATTCCTATATAATGAAATCAACCTCTGAAAGTGTAATAGTAAGTGGAGGTAAAAACTAAAAGGTTAATACTGTAATTATTAAGAAGTTTGTTTACATGAGATGTGCATACACCACTTGGGAGTATAAATTAATAATGGCATAGAGTGTTTTAAAGGTGGTGATGAAAATTAATGCAGACAACAAGTTAATCTTGTCTTAATGGAAAACAATTATGATATATGTAGTCATGACACATTCCTTGTAATCAAGTTGTTGTTGCAATCGGAATAACTTGTAATGCGTAACGTGAGCCTTAATTATAGGCCTAAGAATAAACTTAAAAGTGAATAAATGAAGAAAATGCAGAAATGACCTTATTGGCTTTCTATAACTTTGAACGAGCTTTTTGACGCCAAAATCTTCAAACTTTCTTAACAAACTTTATGAAAGTTAATCGGATGTCATTAATGTCTTTTGGAATCTTTTTTAACGCGTGAACCTCTTAACGGGTCAGAGAATCCGAATGTTTATGACTTACTTAAGCAGACAACAGGAGACCTTAGTAACTATATATAGTAACCGTATTTGGCCCCTCTATCACAGGCCCAATGCATGTCCAACCCATACTGATTAAGGTCCCTTTTTTGTTGGACTCAACCCATCAAACTAAGTCCTTTATCATACTACTTTATTATCTTTAACTAAATCAAATTTGATTCGCTTAATTGTAAGATCGTTAAAATTGTAATTAGTTATTGTCCAATTTAAGGAAATTACTAACATTCTCCCTCCTTAGGCAAAAATTAATTACAATAGTTGTAACAACAATAAAATCAGTAAAAGCGATTAAGCCAAATCAATGTATAGGTTGACCAAGTTAAAAAAAACATTTGATCCAAAGATAATGAAAGTCCATCATTTTGTCCCGTAAGGCTTTCAATACCAAAAAATATCAAATGCATGTGTCATGTGTGACATAGATCTAATATAATCATGCATATATAATACCTTACTAACATGAATGGGAAAATAGAGTGTGACAAACTAGGATGATAAATGTATGATCTAAAATATATTTTCTTTCCATTTGTAGGTCTCAATTTCTCTAAACTTTTGTTAAACTACACCAGAGAAATTTGTTTTCTATCATTGAATGTGAAACTGTGTTAAAGAAAACCTTTATGAGATTAAATGCTTATATCCCCCTATGTCATATCAAAATCAAGGATTTATATGTATATCTATATTTGTCCTGAAGATATAGGCTTAAGGTCAATCTATATATATATATATATGCCTCATGATCTTCACAATGCTTAAAATCGACACAGATCTTAATACTTTCACCTATATTATAACAATGTATAACAATATATATGACTGAGAGCAAAATGATGATAATCTGTACTGATAAAACATACTATCATAATACATGAAAAACATATAAATGTATTAGGAGCAAATATAGTGATCCCTACCTAGTAGTGTCTAAAGACTTCAGTACACCCATATTGTATATATGTCTTTAAAAAAAAAGTGGGCAAAGTCCTTTAGTCAAAGGATAGACAAGCATATCCTCAATCCTTAGATGCTCCTCCTTAATGTCACCTTTCTTTATCAATTCTTTGACTGTCAAATATTTGACCTCCAAATGCTTAGACCCTATGATATTCCTTATTGCTATTACTAAACAATATAGTAGAAAGATTGTCACAATGTAATCGAAAAGGTCTAGCCACTGAATCAACTACAGAAAACTTAAAAATCAAGTTCTTGAGTCAAACTGTCTATTTAGCAACCCCATAAAATGCCACAAATGCATAGTCAAAGAAGCCACAAGTGTCTACTTGACACTCTTCCATAATATTGCACCATTTGTCAACATAAAAATGTACACTAATGTAGACTTTCTATCATTTGGACATATGGCAAAATTTGAATCTGTATAGTCTATAAGGTTTAGACTGTTGACTTTTCTAAATGTCAATATATAATCTTTAGTTCTCTTTAGATATCTCATCACTCATTTAATTGCATTCCAATGGTCTATTTTTGTGTTAACTAGATACATATCCAATAGTCCAACAATAAATGCAATATCCAGTCTAGTGCACACTTAGGCATACATCAGACTATCAATAACACTAAAATAAGGCACATTCTTTATAGTCTCTTTCTCCATATCATTCTTTGGAAATTGTGTCAAAAATAATCTCTCACCATGAGATAGGTGTCACAACTGGTTTACAATTATTCATATATTAAACCTTTGTAGTACTCACTTAATGTATGCTTTTTATGAGAGGCCTACTAAATTTTAAGATCTGTTTTGGTGAATCTGAATACCTACGATAAAAGATGCTTCAACAAGGTCTTTCATATCAAAATGCTTGGCCAAAAGCTACTTAATCTCATGTAGCATAGTCAAGTCATTTTATTCGAGCAAGATATCATCCACATACAAAAGTAAAAAGATAATCTTGCTCCCCTTAGGCTATGTTTGGATGGACGTAATATTTTTAGTGGAATAGAATAGTTTATAATGGAATGGAATATAAATGGATGTAATATTATAAATTTGTTGTTTAGGAGGGATGTAAGGGTTCATAATGTAATATAGTGAAATGTTGTTTATTATTTTACATTTCATCCTTAACCCTCGAAATCAGAGGTAACTTATTTTTACTATTTAAGATGGAATGAGATATAATATAAAACCCTTCCCTTCTATCTTATTTTATTCCATTTCATTATAAACCCTCCTCCTAAACGGTGAAATAATATTACTTCCCATTCCTTTCCATTAATAACCACCAACCAAACATAGCCTGACCTTATAATATAAACATCTTTCAACTTTATTTTCCAAAAAGCCAAATGTGGTAAAAGCCTCATCAAACTTAAGTTACCACTGTTTGGAAGCTTGTTTCAAACCATATATTGATTTTCTCAGTTTACAAACCTTGTTAGCATTTTCTTAATCTTGAAATCCTTCAAGTTGTTTCATTTAAACCTCTTCATAAAGATCTCCATTCAGGAAAGCAGTTTTAACATCCATTTGATGTAGCTCCATATATCATAATGAGCTACTATTGTTATAATCACTCTAAATGCATCCTTAGAGGATACTGGAGAGAAGGTAACATTAAAGTCAATCCCTTCTCTTTAGTGAATCCATTGGTAACCAATCGAGCTTTAAACTACTCAACTTTACCCTAAGAGTCCTTTTTGGTCTTGAAAATTCATTTACAACTGATAGGTTTCTAGTTTTGAGGCAAATCAACAAGTTCCCATACCTTATTGTGCTTTATGGATTGCATCTCACCATAAATTTGCATAGGATCTAAAAACAATTTTTTAAAAAGTAACTGGATCTATAACATGTCCAATATCATAGTCTTGCTCACCCAAATAGACTATGTAATCAGATGAAAAGGTAGGTCTTCTCACTTTGGTGGATCTCTTAATTGAACCGATTCTTATACCTCAAGAACCTCAATTTGAGGTATGAGTTTATGTTCCTATACTAGTATGGTACCAAGACCTTGATCCACTAGTGCTATCTGTATGAGTGATGGATATGAAACAACTATATTATGCACCTTGCCATCATTTGAAGGGTGAGAATGACAACCCTCATCATAAACATCGTACCTTAGAAACTTAGTCATTTATGATTTCATTATTTTAGACCCTCCTTCTCTACAGTAAAATCTGTATCCTTTTAAGTGGTTAGGTTATCCAACAAAATAGCATCTAGTGGAACAAGAATGTAACTTATCTTTATAAGGATTATACAAACATATCTCAGCAGGGTATCCCCATACACAAATATGGGCAAGGCTAGGCTTCCACCCTTTTTAGATTTTAAAAGGTGTCTTTGAAGGAAAATCCCGGGGTGTCCATCACATGAACACAGTGCGGAAAACAAAACTTTTTTGTTCCGGGAAGTTCCCGAAAG
>JANVCQ010000005.1:40862874-40894755 GCA_025531925.1 Erythroxylum plowmanianum | reverse complement strand
GCACTACTCTAACAATCTTACGGTACTGTACACGCATAAGTCGACTTACACTGGTGAACAAGGCGACTTATCAGTACCGAGCAAGCATAAGTCGACTTACACATGGTACAAGTCGACTTACACTTACAGTCTTCACAATTGATTTTCTTGGGACTTTATGAAGTATGTACAGGGCAATCTTTATGGTTTCTTCCCAAATGTAATTAGGTAAATTAGTCCTGCTCTGCATTGACTTCATTATATCCTTTAAGGTGCGATTATACCTTTCGGCCATAATATTTTACTCAAAACTATGTGGCATAGTGAATTGAGCCACTATTTCATATGATTCCACATATTTTGAAAACAAACCCTTTTCTTGTCCTAAAATCCCATGTTTGCCATAATATTCACCTCCACAATTAGATCTAACAATCATAATGGATCTTTCTAACTGGTTCTCAACTTCAGCCTTATAAATCTTGAATTTTTAAGAAATTCATACTTTTCTTTAATAAATGTCCGAAAATACCTTGAATTATACAAGGTGACTTTATAAGATCTACATATATCTATATGTATGAGGTATTATAAGCCAGAAGCATGAGTTGACCTCTTTTTCTATATTTTTGTCAACTTACCATTGCAACAATCATCACTTGTTTCCGGATCATCAAAATATAAAGTTGGGATAATGTTTTCCTTAACCAAACTCTAAACTCTATCTTTGGAAATATGGCCCAACCTTTTATTCCACATCATGTATCACTTTTCCTTTATTAGGGGTCTCTTGCTAGTAACCTGTTTAGCAATATATGAAGAGAAAATGTATATCACGTTTTATACAAACCATATGACAAGAAGGTGTTACCGATTTGTTTTACATTAAAAAGATAACTGTACAAGAAATGCATCAATGACAAAACAATAACTTTTTTTGTCCAAAACTGATACAAAGATCGAATTCTACCTAAAAAAAGGTATATAAAATGTGTCATGTAAAACAAGAACAAATCCTGTATTAAGATTTAAACATACATTCCCTACAAATATTGCATTAACTTCTTCATTATTGCCTACCATTAGTTTCTCCTCCTCTTTATTTGCCTTTCTCTTATGTATGAACCCCTACATTATGGAGGCAATATGATTAGAAGCTCCACTATTTAACCACCAAGAACTTGTTGTGGCTATGGAAAAATTAGATTCATGGATCATACAAGCCAAGAAGTTACCGAATAGTTCCTACTTTTCTTTTTAGGTTTGATATTTCTGGTAATCCAACTTTTTATGTCCCTTCTTCTTATAAAAAAAGTACCACATAATTTTTACATCTATAAGACCTTTAGCAATACTGGATTGGCCAACATTTATTTGTGAAGAGAATTTAGATTTATTACCTTTGAACCTGTGGTGTTTCACCTTTACCTTCCCTTTGGTTGTTAGTAAAGCCGTATGAGTAATGTTTTTTAACTTCTCCTCTCTAGAAACACATCGGATAATCAAATTATTGATGTCCCAAAACTCATCCTAAGAATTGTATGTTGTAACTAGAATACCAAACTTTGAAGGAAGTGTATTTAGAGATTGATGAACAATGCAGGCATCAAGAATCTGGATAGTTAACGCCTTTAGCTTACTCTAGAGGTGGACCATCCTGATGATGTACTCCCTCACTCGCCCTTCTCCTGTATACCTTATGGAGAATAATTCCAGATCATCCACTGAACAGATGATCTGGAATTGATCTCTTTATAGTCAAATAACACGTCTTGTTTGACCTTTCCTACGTTGTGCATGCTACCTTATCAGCCTCTGAGCTAGAAGATGTAGGTGTAGGTGGTCTATCCCTAACCATGGCCATGTTAATATCTGCCACCTTCAAAGAAAATTCTACGTCTTGCTTCCATTTCTTAAAGTTAAAACTAGTTAGGGTTTCAATAGTGACACTGTTGTTGTTCATAGAAAAAGTGATTGCAAAATTGGCAATCTAATGATCATCAAAAATGTAGGATAACAGCAATACTCAAAGTCGCAAATGGTATATGTACCGAGAATCTTATCAAGAGACATCCTAAAAAATGCAAGCAGAACAATTCAAGTATTAATTTGAAAGGCTACTGTGGTGACTACATTATCATTAGTACCTAAATAGATCCACAAACACAAGGGATGCACCTGTATGTCATCCTCACATTTTATATGGGCATATAATATGTGACAATATCTTATTAACAAATGCAAACCTTATGCACATTCTCATTATCATATATCAGTGCTGGAAACATTATTAAGACACTTTATTTGGGAATTCATCACAAGAATCTCAATCAAAATGATTATCATGCAATACCGAACAATAAAAGCACCATATGAGATACCAAAACCATATGTACCTCTTCTATTTCAAGTCAAAACATGAAACTTCACTCAAAAATGGCTTTAGTAACCTTTATTTGATTTTTTAAATTAATCCTTATTTATTACCAACGTAATAAATTCAAAAAACTTTTAAAAACTCACTTTAGAAATTCGCAGGACCCCAAAATTGACCTAAAATAACCTAAGAGACCATTTTGTGAATTTTGTGAATTTTGAGTTATTTTTGTTGTGTAGAGTGCTGACATCAGCACTGTGCGTGGCTAGAATACGTGTGCATTGACGCACCTCTGGATGCATAAAACGCCACCTTTAGAGTGCACTTGACACTCCAGCCACCTTTGTTGTATAGAGTGCATAACACTATTGGAGATATATAGAGTGCATAAGAAACGAAGTAGAAAAGACACATAAAAATGTTACAGAATGCGATGCTCTTTATTCTGAAGTTGATGCCTTTATAAAAGCTTTATAGTGAAATTTAAATATAAACAAGATAAATAAATAAATCTTATAAGATAAAACTTTATCCTAACAGATAAATAAATCCTAGCAAATAACAAGATAAAATTTTTATCTTCTACGAAATAACAATTTTATCCTAACAAATAAAATTTCAATACTCTATCTTTACTACTTCCAATCCTAATAGACAATAAATTTTATCTTTAAACAAAGGCTAAGTCAAAACAAAATTTAAATCAATCTTTAAAATATGCGACAAACACACGTCCACATCTATGTGTTCCAGGCGTCTACTAGCTGCTTGGCATGCACCAAACATCTACCTCCTTTGAGAGGTGAGAGCCATCAAACCTGCATGTAATATATGCACCTAGCATTCTCCCACTTTTTTCTCTCTACATTCGTTGGAAAAAGGAAATTTTGGATGACTTTTAGACCAAATTTTCACTCTTAAAGCCCATTTTCAATCTATTTTTTAATTCCAAGCTCATTCAACATCAATCAAGTAATAATACGTAATTTAACACGTAAAAACAGATTGATTTCTTTGATTTCCTTTTGGAGAAAATCTAAAAATCTCCTTGTAAATTCACACAATCATGTAACCACTTTTACACTACATATACTGCTTAACGTGAGCCTTAGTTATGTGTCCAGGATCAAACGTGAAAGTGAATAAATAAAGAAAATGTGGAAAATGCTTGATTGGCTTTCTATAACTTCGAATGAGCTTTTCGACTCCGAAACCTTTGAACTTTGTCAACAGACTGTACAAAAGTTGATCAATCAAATGTCGTTAATGTCTTTTTGTGTCTTTCTTAACACATGAACCACTTAACGGGTTAGAGAATTCAAACATTCATGGCTTACTTAAGCATACAATAGGAGACCTTAGCAACTATATATAGTAACTAAATTGGGCCTCCCTATCACAGGCCCAATGTAAGTCCACTCCACACTGATTAGGGTTTATTTTCTTTGTTGGGCTACATTATTATATTTAACTAGATCAAATTCAATTCGCTTAATTGTATGATCGTTAAAATCATAAAATCATAATTAATTGTTGTCCAACTTAAAAAATTAAAGTATAACTTCCACCACTCTTAATTCTACCATAAATAAACCTTTAGCAAGAGCTTAAGACAACCAATGGAACGATAAAACACTGAGCCAAACTACAACATGTGAGATGGATCTTAGAGCAACCGATAATCACATTATATTTGGAACAAACATTCATGCATCATCTTTCCATGAATAACTATTTACAAACTTTCACTTTGTGTAATTTTTTATAAATAGTTTGACAAAATAGGAGAAATTGTTTCGTTTTACAATAGAGCCTATAAATATGTATACAGATACGTATGCGACAAACAATTAGTTTGAAGTCTAAGAAAATAAAAATACTTTCTTCTTTAGGGTTAAAGCATGAAACTGCAATCTCCCATATAAGTTATGACGAGTTAATACCATTTAATGAAATGATTAATGCCTAATTTAAAAAAGTTTAAATTAGATTCAGTTTTCATACCCAAATGTAACCAAATATTGAACATTTAACTACAAAGAATGGAATAATAGTATTTGACTGATAGCATGGAAATACCTTTTCTGTCTGAGAAATGTGCTCAATAGCTGCTTATAAAGAGAGATAAGGAAGGACTAATTATAAGACTTTACATAAAATGAATAACCAAAGGAGAATTAATTGCTTATAATAGATGCAATTCCTCTAAAAAACTTGTAGAGTGATCCTAGAAAGTATTTATAAAATAAAATTATAGTTAACCAATAACAAATAACAACCTACAATTCAACACATTTCAGTTTCACTAAAAAAATCATAACGTAGAACCAAGTTCCCGAGAACAAACACAGTATGCAATGTGGCCTCTCTGAACACAACTTTCATCACTTTTGTTGTGTAACTAAAAATGGAAATCCAAAACTCACCACACAATGGCACATAAACTATCAAAAATATCAAGTTAAGAGAGAAATACCACAACACATTGCACAATCAAAAACTAGCAAGTTCGCTTGGGTTTAGAATTCACCTTCTCAGCCTTAATATCTTTGCTCTAACAAAATGGAAGAGAGAGATTGGAAGTGAAAAGAGGTGAGGAAGCTATTTGATTTAAGATTAGTTGTTATTTAGTAATATTTTGGTTATTTTATTAGTAATTTTTTAATTGGACAATTATTAATTAAAATTTTTTATAAAAAGGGTTAAGAAAATAAAATTTGATCATACTAAGGCAGTCCAATAAAGGATCTGATTAAATGAGCTGAAATGTAGAGAGAAAAATAAGTCCTAATCAGTGTGGGTTATTATTTGTTGAGCATGTGATGGGAAGGCCCAGTAAGGTTACTACAAATAGCTGTTAATGTCTCATATTGCTTGCTTAAGTAAGCTTGTAGATGTTCAGTTTATGGATGTTTAGTTTCTCTAACCAGTTAAGAGGTATATGCATACAGAAAGCCATAGAAAGACGTTAATAGCATAAAATAGGTAACTTTAATAATGGTTGGTCGAAAGTTTCAGGAGTTTGTTTAAGCAGTTCAATAACATTTTCATCTTGTAATGGATAACAAAACATATATGTTTTAGCATTTTCTTTGTTAATACAAGTTCATGGTTGATCCTAGGTTTGTAATTAAAGTTTGTAGTATAATTAGCACGTGGTATTAGAGCAATTTCATGATTGTGTTAATGTGAACAAAGATTTTTGAATTTTTCCATAAAGAAATCAGAGAAATAAATATATTTTTTCTTACATAAGCTACATTTTTTGTGATTTCATTTGATGTTAAACAAGTATTGCATGGAAAAATGGGCCAAAACAAATCTCGAGGTAATTATTTTGACAAAAGATCACCAGAGTCCAACAAAAGATCACCAAAAGGTCGTCTTTTTTTGGTGACTAAAGAGAGAAATATATGAAGAAGCTTCATGCTACTTCTAGGATGCGTTAAGCATCTAGTGCGTGTGATACATGAACACAGATAGTTGGCAAATGCTAGAACTAGTCGTCAGATGCATGTCTGACATATAAGTAGCATGTGTCTATAGTAGTTGGCGTATTTGTAAGTAAGTGATTGCATCGAACACTCACCATTAGAGGTAGTGCGCGTCTGCACACGTGTAGCATGTGGTCATCATGCATGTGATGCATCCAGAGGTGTTTTAGGCATAAAGCATGCAGTACACACTGACAGCCCTCACATGCAGTACACACTGACAGCCCTCACATGCAGTACTAACATTAGCTGCTGATGTCAACACACTACAGGACAAAAAACTCAAAATTTCCAAAAATTCACAAATGATCCCTAAATTTATTTAGGGTTAATTGTTTTTGGGTCGTACAAAATTATAAAATATATATTTTTTATTTTTTGGATTTATGACATTGGTAATAATTAAGGTTTAACTTCAAAAAATCACATAAGGTTATTAAAGCCATCATTGAGTGATTTTTCATGCATTTGACTTGAAATAATAGAGATCCCCTATGGTGCTTTTATTATTCGGCATCGTATGATTATCACTCTAATTGAGATTTTTCTTGTGATGAAGTCTCAAATAAAGTTTATTGATAATGTTTCCATCATTAAAATGTGATAATGAGTATATGGAAGGATGATGCATTTATGAATGGTAAATTGTCACATATGATATGCCCACATAGAAGACTATGAGGCAACCTATAGGTGTGTCTCTTGTGTTGTGGATCCATTGGCTGCTAGTGAGAATTTAGTCACCACAGTGGCTTTTCAAGTTAGTATTTAAATTGTTCTACTTGCATGTTTAGGGATGTCTCTAATCTTGTGTTTGGTTATTCTGTCAACAGGTGTTAGCCTTATATGAGACTTTGAGATGTGCATAAAGAGATAATATGGAGGAAAGTCATTGCTTAAGTGATTTATTCCCCCACAAGTGGTAGAATCATAAAAGTTAATGGAATGTACTTTGATCGATTTTATTGAAGGACTTATCTATATGTATTATGTATTCTACCTACAGGTGTTTAATGATATATGTGCTGAGATGCTCATTATAGATACTATTTTGTGGCTTTGAGTATCAATGTTATCTTGCATTTTTGTTGATCATTACATTATCAATTTTGTAGCCACCTTCTTTGTAAATAATATCAATGTCATAATTGAAATCCTTACTGATTTCAATTTTAAGAAGTGGAAGCAAGATATAGAATTTGAGTTGGACATGGTAGATATAAACATAGCCATGGTCAAAGATAGGTCATCTGCACCTACATCTATCAGCTTAGAGGCTGAGAAAGAAACATATTTAACCTAGAAAAGGTCAAATAAGATGTGCCATTTAACTATAAATAGATCAGTTCCAGACCATCTACCAAGTGGACTTCTAGGAACAAACATAGCAAAGGATTTTCTTAATAATGTCTCACAGACATATAAGGTATCTTCTAATGCTGAAATAGGTACCTTATTAAAGGAATTGTACTCTATGAGAGATACAAAAGTAGGGGGAGTGAGCGAGTACATCATTAGGATGGTCCACCTTCAGACTAAGTTAACGGCATCAAAAATTTATATTCTTGATGCTTGTATAGTTCACAAGCTTTAAATACACTTCCATTATAGTTTAGTATTCTAATTACCATATACAATTATTAGGATGAAGATTAGGAAAAAAAATGAATTGATCGCCCATTGTGTTGCTAAGTAACTAAAGGGAAGGCAAAGGTAAAGCCCCATAAAGTTAAGGTAAAAAATCTAAATTTTCTCCACATATAGATGTTGGTCAATCTAGTGTTATTAGAGGTTCTAAGGATGTTTTAAAGAGTATGAGGTGTTTCTTCTGTATAAAGAAGGAATAAAAGAAGCTAGACTATCAAAAGTATAAAACTTGGAAAGAAAGGAAAAAACTATCTGGTAACTCTTTGACTTATATAATACATGAGTCTAGTGTTGCTATAGCCATATCAAGTTATTAGTGACTCAATAGCGGAGCATCTAATCATATTGCTTTTGCAATGGAGGGATTCATATAAAAAAGAAAATCAAATAAAGAGAAGCAAAACTTATGGTTGGCAATAATGAAGAATTTAATATCATTTATGTAGAAGATCTTTGTTTGAACAATGATATAAGGTTTAAGCTTGTATTAAATGATACATTTCATATACGATGTTTTAGACAAAATTTGACATTTGTATATGTTTTGAATAAAGAAGGTTATTGTTTTGTTATTAAAACTTCTATTGTAAAATTATCTTACAATGCAAAACATATTAGTAACGCCTTCTTATCTTATAACTTATATAGAATGTGTATTGCTCATAATGAGATGTATGCTTCTTCAAATATTGTCAAACAAGTCACTAAATAGAGAATTCTAACAAAAGAGAAGTCATACATGTTGTGGTAGAAAATGTTGAGTCACATTTTTAGAGATAGAGTTGAGATATTAGTTAAGGATAACATTCTCCCAACTATAGATTGATGATCTAAAAATATGTGTTGACTTGTGTACGGATCAAAAATAAAGAAAAAGGGGGTCAACTCGTGCTTCTAGCTTATTAGAACTCATATATACGAATATATATAGACCTTATAAAGTTACATTGTGTAATTTCAAGATATGTTTTGACTTTATTGATAACTATTCTCATAATGGATATATGTGCTTTCTTTAAAAAAAAGTTTAAAGTTCTTAAGAAATTCAAGATCTTTAAGGCTAAAATTGAGAACCAATTGGGAAGTTCTGACATTATTGATAACTATTCTCACAATGGATATTTGTTTTTTCTTAAAGAAAAGTTTAAGCTATTGAGAAATTCAAGATCATTAAGGCTAAAATTGAGAACCAATTGGGAAGGTCCATTAAGATTGTTAAATCTAGCTATGGAGGTGAATATTATAGCAATCAATGGGTTTTAGGATAAGAAAAAGGTCCGTTTTATAAATATGTAATCAGACTAATGTAAAACAAGACTAATTTACTTCATTACCTTTAACATAAAGCCATAAAGATTGTCTTATATATATACTTAATAGAGTCCCAAACAAACTAGTTTTAAAGATGCCTTTAAAAATATAGAGGTGGTGGAAGCCTAGCCTTACTCATATTTGTGTGTAGGGTTGCCCTGTTGTGTTTTGATTGTATAATCCTTATGAAGATAAGTTGCATCCTCATTCTACTTATTGTTATTTTGTTTGATATCCTAACCACTATAAGAGATACATATTTTACTATAGAGATGGGAGATCTAAAATAATATAATCACAAACAACTAAGTTTTTGAAGCATAATGTTTGTGAAGAGTGTGGTTATTCCCATTCCTTAGATGATAGAAGGGTGGATACAATGGTTATTTCATATCCATCACTCATACAGTTAGAACAAGTGGATTAAGGTCTCAGTAACATACCAATATAGGGGCAAGAACCTATACATGTACAAACTAAGGTTCCTGCGGTACAAGAGCATACTAAACTAATTCAATTAAGAAGATTTACTAGAGTGAGAAGACCTAATATCTCTTCTAATTACATAGTCTATTTAGGTGAATAAGACTATGATATTAGACATGTTGTAGATCTAGTTACTTTTACTAGACATGTTGTAGATCCAGTTACTTTTACTAAAAGTTGTTTATAGACCTCATGCATATTTATGGTGGGATTCAATGAGGGATGATATGCAGTTCATGAAGCATAATAAGTTATGAAAGCTAGTGGTTTTACCTTATAATTGTAAACCTATTAGTTGTAAATGGATTTATAAGACCAAAAACGAATCTCGAGATAAAGTTAAGAAGTTCAAAGTTTCTTTGGTAAGAATGCATTTAGAGTGATTATGGTAATAGTGACTCATTATGATATGAAGCTATATTAGATAGCTATCAAAATCGCTTTCTTGGATGAAAAACTTTATGAAGAGTTCTATATAGAACAACCTGAAGGATTTTATGATTAAGACAAAGATGACATGATTTGTAACTTGAGGAAATCCATATATGGTTTGAAACAAGCCTCCAAACAATGGTACCTACATTTTAAGAGGTTGTTACCTTGGCTTTATGGAAAATAAAGTTGAAAGATGATTGTATTACAAGGTTAAGGGAAGACAAGTTATCTTGCTACTATATGTGGATGATAGCTTGCTTGTCTCAAATTAGTTGACTATGATGCATGCGATTAAGTAGCTTTTGGTCAAGCATTTTGACATGAAAGAACTTGGAGAGGCATCTTTTATCCTAGATATTTTGATTTACTGGGACAGGTCTTAATGCTTGTTAGACCTCTCATAGAGAGCATATATTGAGTGAGTGCTGCAAAGATTTAATATGGTTGATTGTAAACCTGTTGTAGCACCTATCTCTCATAGTAAGAGATTATCTTTGGCAGGTGTGCACTAGGTTAGACATTGCATTTGTTGTTGGAGTATTGGGTACGTATTTGGCTAACCCAGGAATAGACCACTAGAATGCATTGAAATAAGTGTTGAGATATTTAAAGGGAAATAAGGATTATATGTTGACATTAAAGAAAGTCAATTGTCTAGATAGTGTAATTTCGTGCAAGAGTGTCAAGCAGACATTGGTAACTTCCTCGATTATGTAGGCAAAGTTTATAGCATATTATGGGCCTGCTTTATAGGTGATTTGACTTAAGAACTTGATTTTTAAGTTGTCTCCTCGACTATGCATGTAGAGTTTATGGCATGCTATGGGCGTTTTTTATAGGCAATTTGACTTAGGAACTTGATATTTAAGTTGTCTGTAGTTAATTTAGTAGTTAGACCCATTTGGTTATCTTGTGATAATTTTTCTATTATGTCTTTTTAGTAACAATAATAGCACACCATAGGGTCTAAGCATTTGGAGGTCAAATATTTAACCATAAAGGAATTAATATAGAAAGGTGACATTGAGCTAAAACATTCGATGACTGAGTGCATACTTGCTAATCCTCTTGCTAAAGGACTTCACTCAGTTATTTTTAAGTGACGTGTATAGCATGGGTTTATCGAAGTCCTTAGATACTATTAGTTAGGGATCACTATATTTGCTCTTAATACATTTGTACATAATTCATATATTATGACGTTATCTTTTATACATATTGATAATCATCATTTTGTTCTCAATCACACAATTTATTGTACATTGTCATAGTATAGGTGAAAGTCTTAAGATTTGTGTCAATTTGAAGTATTTTAATAGTCGTTGAGCATATATATACAAATTGACCTTGAGCCTATGTCTTTAGGACACATACAGATATATACATAAATCTATGGATTTGATAAGACATATGAGGATATAAGTATTTAATCCCATATGAGTTTTCTCTAATGTCATTTTACATTCCGTGAGAGAATATAAATTTCTCTATTGTGGTTTAGCATAAAGTTTGAAAAAATTGAGACCAACAAGTAAAAAGATATTACATTTCAGATCATGCAAGTATCATCAGAGTTTGTTACACTCTATTTTCTTATTCATGTTAGTGAGGTATTAGATATGCGTAATCGTATTGGATCTGTGTCGCATATGACACATGTATTTGATATTTTCTGGTATCAAAAGCCTTATGAGAAGGTTATCTTTGGATGAAATATTTTAACTTGGTCAACCTATATATTGATTTTTCTTAACCATTGTTATTGTTGTTATAACTATTGTAGTTAATATTTCTCCAAAAGGGTGAATGTTAGTAATTTTGTTAATTAGACAATTATTAATCACAAATTTTTATAAAAAGGTTAAGAAAATAAATTTTGATTTAAATTAACAAAGAAGTCCAATAAAAAATCTAGTTAAATGTTCGGTTATGTATTGGATCTATGATGAGGAGACATAATAAGATTACTATAAATATCTGTTAAGATCTCCTACTGTCTTCTTAAATAAGTTTGTAGATGTTTAGTTTCTCTAATCTATTTGGAGGCTCAGGCATTAAGAAAGGTGCCAAAAGATGTTATCAACATAAAGATATATAACTTTCATAAAAGTTGATCAAAAGTTTGAGGAGCTTGCTCAAGTAGTTCAACAACTGCTCATCATGTAATGAATAGCAAAAATATGTAGTTCAGCAACTTGTTCATCATGCAATGAATAGCAAAAACATTTATGTTTTTGAATTTTTTCTATTAATACAAGTTCATGGTTGATCCTGAATCTATAATTAAAGTTTGTGTTATAACTAACAATTTTAGCGTGGCCATTATGTATATTTACACCACGATTGTGTTGGTAAGATTCTGTACATATAAAAAAAAGTAAAATAGCTTTCTTGCTTTTCATTTTTAAACGAGATGTTTGAACTTGGAAAGCTTCCATCATTGAAAATCCAATAATTTAATAAGCTTAAGGCTGGAGCTAATCTTTCACAAGTAATGAAGTCATGTAAGATTTGGGTTCTCAATTGAAAAAAGAAATAAAAAGGCTCCTAAAGTTTACTAGCCAATACTTTCACTAAAAAGTAGATTTCTCATAACTTTTTTATGTTGCAAAACTAAACTACGTAGTTACTAAAGGTACTTCAGGATAGCACTCCTTATATGTTCAATCCTGCCAATTAAGATGAAGCCAAATTGTCGAACGTTGGAACCAGTTAGATTGCTAGGAGTTATGTACTTCTGGCTTAGATTAGTTAAGATGAAGGTTCCCTACAAAGGCAGAATCCAGGGATAGTTGTCCGCAACAAAAGCGGCAAATTAAACAAAGGCAGAATTGAATATTGGCTTAAAACAATTAGAACTGATCATAGGGCACAATTAAAGAGAACATTTATCTATCATTTTTATTTTTTCTATCATATTTTTAGTTCAGCTGGCAACTTAAAAGTTGAAATAATTGAAATAAAGGATCAAGACTTTATCCTAGAACTTAATTATCTGTTGATTTAGATGGATGCAATCACCTTTTACAGATTTAGATGGGTGCAATCACCTTTTTACATTAGGCTGTGATTGGTAAAACACCTATCCTATCTAATAATTCCTTTTTCAAATATAAAATAGAAGAAAACTTACTAGTAATTGAGGTAAAGTAAAGAACAAATTGAGGTAAAAGTCTTATTAGTAATACAAAATCGCAATAGTCATACACTTTTTTTAGAAATGTTGATATGATTTACTAAAACTTAAATATTTATACCACAACATTTATATCATTACAAATTTATCGAATTTGAGTTCATTAGAGTTGAGATTAATGTCAACCCTTTAATAATCCATAAAGCACCCCAACCGTACGGGTTTTACAAATCAAGCTTGAATGACAAAAAAGAAACATATGGCCTAGACAACACAAACCCAAATTAATACGAAGTTCCAAATAACTTGGTTTGAGAGAAACACGAGTCATCCAGAAACCCAGTTGTTTATTTTATGAGCTAAAGTGAACGAATTGAACGAGTCATCGTATCACCAACTGGAGAGTGGAGGCTCCACGGCATGAACCTTCATTGTCTGATGCTCTTTATGAAGCTCGCCACTTGCCTAGCAATCCACAATGAACCAGCCTCCGTGCAACAGAAATTATGAATAAGTCCCCGCCTTTCAATTGAAAGCGAAATTTCTGGGACTTGCTTCGAGATCTGTGAACCAAACAATGGTAAACTTTGCCTGTATATACATGTGAGAAATAGCACTGCACATTCCAAGTAGGCAGATATTTATTATATAAGAAAAGCTTGTTAAGAGAAATTACCAAACATTGCAGAAATCCCGTAAGAGTGACATGAGCATAAACTAACCAATATTCTCTCCTCCTGGAGAGAAAATTTACTAAAGCTAGGAAGACATCAATCGTAATGCTTTAAGCAAAGACCCGCATGGTGCGATCAGAAATGTTTATCTTGTACTAAATCCTCCTATATGAAAAGTACAGTTCATCTAAGTTGCAGCTAACTTAAATGTTATGAATACCGTTCCAATCCTAATATTGGATTGAGTTTTGGTACAATATTGTATCGATATCAGTTAATACCAGATATTATTTTGAGCAATTTTTAAAATTTATAAAATAGTCATTGAATTTTTTAAAAATTGTGAAATAGTCTATAGTATATTGGGCTATATATTTTATAATTTTACATCAACGCTGTCTCCAAAAATCAAAATAATAAAAATTTAAAATAACAATAATTTATTTATTTTTACTAACATTAATTTTCAGATATTTCACGTATAGATAATAACAATAATTAATATGAAAAATAATCATCATAAAAATATAAAATTAAGAACAATACAAAGTATTTAAAATATTACAATTTATCATACAATAAATAATAATTACATTAAAATATCAAATAAAAAGAACAATAAATATCCTTAACTCTATAACTATTACAATTTACCATAAAAGTTTGTGATAAAGAAATAATAAAGTAAAAGTGAAACTTGAAATAAAAATATTTACAATTACATTACATATATAAAATTTAACATATACATTAAATATAAGTAAAATTAAAAGAAAAGAAGAAACAAAAACCTAGAATTTTATTCAATTGTCTACAAGGGGATACCCGTCATAATTGCACTAACCTCAATTATTATTTGGTACAAAATTTTCATCATTGAGAGGCATCTCATCATTATCATTATCCAAATTTAATGCACTAAATGATACGTCAATTCTTTTCTATTCAAGATTATCTTTCAAATCACTCACATCTATCAAACCTAGTTTCTCAAAAAACCCAATCATCAAAAAGATCAATATTATTAATGCAAATTGGATCGACTAAACTACTTCTTTCATTAAGAGTAGAAGTAAACAATAAAATTTAATTATTAAAAAATTATATCTAAATTAAAAATGATAATAACATACTTTTTTCGAAGCTTTAAATTGTAATGAACGAAGACTTAGTCATTCAATCTTTTGTGCTCTAATATATTCATTTTGTTTGAACGGATGAATTCAAATGTGCTTCAATTTCTTTCACAACCTGTTGCACTCACACATTAACTTAGAATTAGAATTACAAACCTTTGCAATTCTAGAGCACTAGTTTCAAATTGATTTCACCAAGAAACAGTAAGTCATAAGATAACAAAAGTTGCATTATAAATAAAATAAAGTAATAAGTAATTTTCAAAAAGTACTAAAAGTGAAAAAATATATACCTAGAGAAAGTCTTGTTCTTTGTCTAATAGCAACTGACATCTTAAAATCCCTATAAGATTGCTTATAAAGCTCCATTTGCGAGCTCAGGTGATCTTGAATTATCTCATGGGCAACAACTATTGTAATAATTAGTAGCATTCCTTAATTAACTTTAATTTTATTTGTAAAACCTAATCTGAAATAAACACTAGGATTCAAAAAAGCCCTAGCTGCAAATAACAAAGAGTAAAGTTGTTTTTCCCAATCTGTCATTGATTACTGCAAGACAAGGGGGTGTACAGAGAAGACCTATTTTCATATTGGCCTTGATTGCTTCGTTTGCCCTCTCCATGACATCAAAAAATAACTCATTGTTGTCTTTTTATCACTATCATCCAAACAAAGCATTCTCACCAAATATTCACAAACTCGAATAACAAATTGACATTAAGACCAAAATTTAGTATCTAGAAACCTCCAATCTAGCATGCTAAGATGCAACTCACTTATTACTTGTAAACAGCTGTCTTATTTCTTTCTTTATCATAACAAAACACTAAAGTGATACGAAATTTGTTGCAAAGCTTGTAATAGCAGGACTAAACAAATTCTTACCATTGGTAAAATTCTTTCTCATTAAATTCAACACTCATCCACGATTATAGATGAACTTGGTCACCTTTATGGCAATCTACACAGTCTCATCAGTAATAGAAAAATACCTAGCATCTCCTATATTTTTCAACATTAAGTCAATGCAATGTGCAACACAAGGAGTCCAAAAATGAATTATATTAATAATCAGCTCATATCTCCTATTTATCTAACTATCACAAATGATTGAATACCTATAAGTAGCTCAATCCATTTGTTTTCTTCCAAATAACTTATAACTTCAAAAGCTAAGCAACTCAAAAATTTACTTTTGTTGTCATCAATAGAGGGATGTTTTGTATCCTGGACCATATCAGGTTATAGCATCTGCCATAGGCCGATAATAATAAGATTGGGAAGCATTAAATGATGCATCTGTATCATATTATCATTTAGCTATTGTCATATCTACATTATGAGCCGCATCTCTTGATTGCATGACACTACAAATTGAAAGCTAGGCTTCAGGAGTTGCTTATGGTGCAAAAAAATTCGTCACTTGCCTTCTTCTTTTTCTAACATCAGGTCCAGATGTAAAATTTACTTCTTATTGAGAAGAAACACCACAACTACCACCTTTAACATTTTCACTATCATCATGAATATTAACAAACGAACTTCCATTACCAATTTCATAAATCAATTTCTCCTTCTGTTTTCTTGTGTTGATATTCTTGAAGCAAAGTTTTTATTTGTTACTTTACATCATGACTTACTTTTTTATAAGCTTCCACATCTCTTTTAACCCCAACTAAATACTTCTTTAATCGAGCAATTCTCTCACCTTTTAAATGTTTGTTACAAAACAAGTAAATGATATTATTCTTTATAATGGGGATCAATGCAGCATGAGCCTAAGTTGGATCGTTATATCACCCTGAAGTGGTTAAATGTTCAAAATACTTGAACTTTCTTCCATTTATCTGTAAAAATAAATGACAACATATATCAAAATAAAGAACATATAATTTTATTATCAACTACTGTCACAAAATAAGTATTGTTAACTCAAAAGTCTAAACTAACACAATATCACAATACACATGTCCATCTTATATAATATAACTCGTTTTGTATGATTACATCATACACAATTCAATTTCATCCACACAAGTCACCAATAAGTCAAAAACTAACAATTCAAGTGTTCAACAAAGATTCAAGTATTCGACATATATAATTACACAATACGCATGTTCACCTTGTATAATATAACTCATTTTGTATTATTACACCATACATAATAATAATACAAAATGAGTTATGTTATACAAGATGAACATGCATATTGTGTAATTATATATGTTGAATACTTAAATTGTTAGTTTTTGACTTATTGGTGAATTATACTTGAGAAAATTGAATTGTGTTGGATGAATTGTGTATGACGTAATCATACAAAATGAGTTATATTATATAAGATGGACATGCGTATTGTGTAATTGTGTTATTTTGGACTTTTAAGTTAAACAAAACATATTTTGTGATAGTAGTTGATAATAAAATTATGTGTTCTTTATTTATTTTTATAGATAAATGGAAGAAAGTTCAAATACTTCTAAATATTTAACCGTTTCATAAAGATACAATGATCCATCTTGAGTTCACACCAAATTAGTATCTGGTATGAAGAATCATACTATTTGCTTATTTTGTAACAAGTATTTAAAAGGTAGAGGAGTCATCCGATTAAAGAAGCATTTAGTTAGCATTAAAAGAGATGTAGAATCCTGTAAAAAAGTAAGTCTTGATGTGAAGTGACAAATGGAAACTTTGCTTCAAGAATATCAACATGAGAAAGACAGAAGATAGAGACTGAATTATAAAATTAGTAGTGAAAGTTCATTTACTAATGTTTATGAAAATAATGGAAATGTTGAAAATGGTAGTATTAGTGTTCCTTTCCAGTAAGAAATAAACGTTGAATTTGAACCTGATGTTAGAAAAAGAAGAAGGCCAATGACGAATTTTTTTGCACCATGAATAACTTTTAGAGCCCAACTTTCAATTCGTAGTGTCATGCAATCAAAAAGATACGGCTCACAATATAGATATGACAATAGCTAGATGGTGGTATGATACAAATGCAACATTCAATACTTCTCAATCTCACTATTACCATCATATAATGGATATTATAGCTTCTTACAGTTCAAGATACAAAGCTCTTTCTATTAACGACTACAAAAGTAAACTTGTGAGTTTCTTAGTTTCTAAAAAAGAAGAATGGATTGGGCTACTTATGGGTGTTCAATCATGTATGGTGGTTGGACAAATTGGAGACATGAGTCTATTATTAACCTTTTTATTTATTATGCAAATGACTCAATGTTTTTGAAGTTTATTGATGGATCCGACTTTGCTAGGAATACTGATACTTTATTTGAGATATTTAATGAAGTTATGAATGAAGTAGGGTCATAAAATATTGTTTAGTTTATTACTGACAATAATTTCGCTTATAAAGCAGCAAGAAGATGGTTACAAAGCAAGTATAATTCTATTTTTGGACTCCTTGTACTGCACATTACATTGACTTAATGTTGAAAAATATAAGAGATGCTAGTTATTTTCCTATTAATGATGAGACTATACAGAAAGCCAAAAAGGTGACCACATTCATATATAATCATGCATAAGTCTTGAATTTAATGAGAAATGATTTGACCAACAATAGAAATTTGTGTTGTCCTACTGTTATAAGATTTGCAATGAATTTCTTATCACTTCAGTGTTTTGTTATGATAAAGAAAGAGTTGAGATAGATGCTTACAAGTGATAAGTCGGTTGCATCTTAGTATAAATTTGTTATTCGAGTTTGTGAGCATGTGGTGAGAGTGTTTTGCTTGGCTGAGAGTGATGAAAAGGAAAAAAAAATGGGTTTTTTTAATGCCATGGAGAGGGAGAAATGAGCAGTCAAGGTCAATATAAAAAATAAACCTTCTTTATAAACACCTTATCTTGCAGTCATTAATGACATATGGTAAAAGCAACTTTACTCTCCGTTGTTTGCAACTAGGACATTTTTAATTATAGTGTCTATTTTAGACCAAGTTTTACAAAGAGAACTGAAGTTAATAGGAGAATGTTATTAACTATTACAACAGTTGTTGCCTATGAGATGATTCAAGATCTCCTAAGCTCACAAATAAAGCTTTATAAGTAATCTTCTGGAGATTTTGAGATGTCAATTGCTATTTGACAAAGTGCAAAACTTTCTCTATTTATATTTTTTCACTTTTGTTACTTGTTGAAAATTAATTATAATTTTTTTGTTTATAACGCTACTTTTATTGTCTTACAACCTATAGTTTTTTTATGGGATCAATTCGAAATTGGTATTCCAAAATTGCAAAGGTTTGCAATTCTAATTTTAAGTCAATATGTAAGTACAACAAATTGTGAAAGGAACAGGAGTACTTTTGAATTCATCCATTCCAAAAAAAGGAATAGATTAGAGCATAAGATATTGAATGACTTGGTCTTCATTTGTTATAATTTAAAGCTTCAAAAAAAGTATGTTATTATCATTATTAATTTAGATATAATCTCTTATAATTTTTTAATATTTAAAATTTATTGTTTACTAGGACTCTTAATAAAACAAGTAGTTTAGTATATCCAATTTGTATTGATAATATCGATATTTTGGCGGATTGGGTTTTTGAGAGACCGAGTTTAGTAGATGTGAGTGACTTGGAAGATAATATTGGATTATTTGGTGCATTGAATTTGAATGATAATGAAGATGTGGCTCCTCTCACTGATGAAGATTTTACACCAAATGATAATTAGGGTTAGTGCAGTTATAGTGGGTATGCCCTTAAGATAATTGAATGAAGTTCTAAGTTTTTGTCTCTCCTCTTCTTTTAATTTTACTTATATTTTGATGTATATGCTAAATTCTATATATGCAATGTAATTATAAATGTTTTAGTTTCACGTTTTGCTTTTACTTGATTGTTTCTTCATCACGAATTCTGTTGTAAATTGTAATAGTTAGAGTTAAGAATATCTATTATTCTTTTTATTTGATGTTTTCAAGTAATTATTATTTATTATATGATGAAATTATAATATTTTAAATACTTTGTATTATTTTTAATTTTATATTTATATGATGATTATCTTTTTTATATTAATTGTGGTAATTATTTATAAGTGAAATATCTAAAAATTAATGTTAGTAAAAATAAATAAATGGTAAATTTTAAATTTTTTATTATGATTTTTGAAGACATGATTGATGTAAAATTATAAAGTATATAGTACAATATACTAATGAACTTTGTAATTTTTAAAAAATTCTAAAACTATTTATAAATTTAAAAAATTGCCTGAAATAATGCTCAGTATTGACCAATATCGATACAATATTGTACCCAATTTGATACTAAGGCCAGTACGGTATTCATAACATTGGGATGAGTAGGAGCAGCGACAACGATGGTGGAGAGAGGAGTGGTGGACAACAACAGGCAAACGAGGAGGGAGAGGCGAACAGCAACAGGTGGAGGAGGAGGGAGAGGCAAACACCAAGTGGGGAGGCGCAATGGAGACTAGAAAGGAAGGCAAACCAGTAGGCAAGGAGGGAAGGTGGAGAGGGGTGGTGGTGTTGCAATGATGGCTAGAAGATGGTAGCGACGAGCGAGAATGGTTTGAGGAAGAGAGAAAAAATTGAGACTAAAAGAGGTGAAAGGTGCGACTGTGGACTGAAGTGAGTAATATCATTCTATTTCTTGGCCGGTACGATACCTTCTCGTCGATATCAGCTAGCACAAAATGGTATTCATATCTTTGGCTAGACTTGATGCTTATCACAACACGCTCTTAGATGTTACATTTAATGACAAAAAGATAAAAATTTTAAAAGAATTTTGCTTCAATTATTGAGTATTATACACCTGATAAAGCATATATAATAGTCTTCCCAAAACCATATATATACTTTTTATTAGAATAACTTAATAAAAAGTCTTTTTTATAAAAAAATTAATAGTATATTATATTTTTTATAATGAAAAAACTATTAAGAGATTTGCATTTTCTACCCTATATTTAACAGTACAAGTTGGGCTGAGGCGTAAAGTGATATAGAAGCCGAAACAAGACAAGTTTTATGCCAACTTAGATAACTCAAAGCTAACCTAAAGCTCTAAGTTATGTCTGCAGATACATAACATATTCAGGTATTAGACAATTTTTATACCAACTTAGATAACCCAAAGCTAACCTAAAGCTCTAAGTTATGTCTACAAATGCTTAACATATTTAGGTATTAGATAAGTTTTATGCCAACTTAGATAACCCAAAGCTAACCTAAAGCTCTAAGTTATGTCTGCAGATACATAACATATTCAAGTATTAGACAAGTTTTATGCCAACTTAGATAACCCAGGGCTAACCTAAAGTTGTAAGTTATGTCTGTAGATACATAACATATTCAAGTATTCTTTAAAAGGATATATCATTACACCGTAAATTTTGTATATATTACTTACCTCTTCATACATTTCTAGTGAACCCCAGTGATCATCTACACCAAACAAGAATGCAAATTTATCCTTATTTTCTCTCATGAATGCCCAGTCCAGTGGTCCTGAAAGCTAGCATAAAAGAATCATAATAATTGACACTAGGTTGCAGACATAAGTTATATAACTTCTACACGAACATTGCTGCCCACTTAATCCTCTTGTTGGAGTTAAAGAGGCAATATATTATGAAATAAATGTACCTAATATGCCAAACTAGAGCAATTTGTAAGAGACAACACTAAATTTAATCCTCAAAAAGTTGCTAGAATTTTTCTCATATAAGCGAGAATACCTCTGTGAATTCCCCCAGTGCCAAAAAAAGCATGTTCCGAAAGGTATGGTACTGTTAACAAATGAAAGAGAAGGAAATTATTTTCAAAACAGGTGTGAAAATTAGGCATGGCAGACACTTATTGCCAATGAAAAGAACTGCTTGCCCTTTAAAATTGGAAGGGCAAGCTCAATATGTAACTAAAACGCAAGCCAGCTCTTATACCGCCAAATTAGTTCACTATACCCGCAGCAAGTGACTACATGTAGCATCAATAGCTGTGGTAGACCATGACTTCCCGACAGATTTTGACATAAGTAATCTTGTAGCGCACTTTGGTAACAATCCCAAGGATGCTATGCAGAAACTAAGTAGGAAACAGAGAACAGGCAACCTGAAATGTGGAGAAATGTGCTGTAATATCTTTATTCCCAACAATAAAATATGCAACATGAGTAAAAATAAGAGGCCAACTTTGTATTAACACAAACTTCAGAAAACTTGGTAACCTTTAGAAGTGAAAAATCCTAGGACCTAAATTTAAATTACAGTAATTTAGACGAGATGATGAAAGAATATCACTCAATTTGAAATTTTATAGATTCATGCCAAGCCAAGTCAGATATCCACCAACTAAGATAATGAAATAAAGACCTTAAAGGGTAAAAAGGAAATTGGACAACAAAACATGGAAAGTTAAACGTAGGGGATTAGTAGTAAAACAACTCAAGACATAGGAAGAGCATTACCTGAAAACTTTCTTGTATAGAATCTGTGTCTTTGATAGTGGGTTAAACCTTAGATACGGATATAATCCTGCACAATATATCACCTAAAATTCCATAGATAGCATAAACAACAAAATAAGTCATTGTCTGGCAACCTTGAATGTACATCTACTGAAACCATGGAAAAGGCAAAAAGAGGTTATTACCTTCTCCGGATACCTTCTCAGTGTTTCCATAGACATGTATGCACCAATGGAATGACCAACCTTCATAAATAAATTATTTGTCAATGACTTTAATAACTGCAGTTTCGAAACTATTACGAGAAAGGTGGGTTTATCGGTTGTAAGAATAAATGAAGCGAGCAAGTATATAAATATCAATTTTAACATTCCATTTCGTTTTATATTTAATTAGATTTATTTAAATTATTTTTCAAATTTCAAAATTACAAGAGAGTTTGACCTCTCCATCTACTTTTTTGTTTTCCTTATTAGTCTTTTTCATTTTGGGAACTTATAGTGAACTTTAATGTATCTTGTAACTATATATCTAGGTAAGGATAGGAAACTATTATCTAATTTCCATTGTCCAAATCGCTCAACACAGGCAGGAACAAAAGCAATTTAAGCAATGTTTTTAGTTGTTACCCTAAACTCCCATGCACGAGAAGAGTATTCTATCGTAAAGATAACTCTTCTCATGCCACCTGCCTAAAAGGTAATGCAAGCCATCTAAATCTATCCATAAAGGACATCAGGATTGAAAAACAAAAGTATAATAAGAATATGGCCTCACTAGCACAATAGGAAGGTTGTCTTTTAACAGTTGTTGTCTAATGAAATCCACCTGTGAACATACAACAATAAGTGGAATTCAAGAATAAAAGTCTAAAATTATTTTATTTGTAGTTATTATAGTATCTCTTATTAACTAAGCATAAAAATCTTAAAGGGTTTATAAGTAGTAAGGGTCAACTATCCAAATGACTAGTTCTAGTCATTTTGACAATAGTTGACCCAAACTCAATTCTAATATGGTATCAGAGTCGATGGTTTGGTTTGGTTATCACTGCATTTATTTCAAGTGACAACTGGATGTCTAGTCCTAGTTGCACTTGAGGAGTATTAGAGTATCTTATATTTACTAAGCATAAAAATGTTAAAAGATTTATAAGTGGTAAGGGCCAACTATCCTAATGACTAGTTCTAGTCATTTTGGCAATAGTTACCCCAAGTCTAGTTTTAATAGTAATATAGTGAAAGGTTTCAAAAATCTTGATGCTTCCTTGTGTGCACATGAGGTGTGTGCCTTTGGTTTGAAGCAAATAACATACACCAATTCAAAAATATAACTGGATAACTACATAGAAACTTCTAAAGGTGACGAAGGAAATAAAATATAAACAGCATGCTAAATTGTCCAAAAAGAAAAACACTTATGATATGTGTAGAGGACAGTACAGAAAGTCAGATATACCTTATGATCAATTTGCTCTTGCAACAAAAATAACTTTCCCCGCTCCCAGTTCTGGAAAAAAGAAACTTTTAGCAAGATATATGCTTTGATGTAACCAATAAAATAAAATACAGAAACAAGCTTTTACTGCATGAGATGCATCTCTTAGAGCACCCAAAACTCGCTCTTCGTTCACATCTCATCTTTGCTTCAATAATGTGTAACAAAAACATAATTCAGTCAAAAGCCAAAAGAGTATCTCAGTGAGTTAATTACCAGAAAAAAAATATAAACTTTATATAAATTTTCAAAAAATATAAACTTTACAGAAAACTTCAATTTTAGCACAAATTTAATTTTTGACTAACAAAATGCATCAATTTTGAAAACTTAACAAATGGAACACAAATTTAAGGTGAAAAAATAAGTTTTGCTAAAAGTTTTTCTATCAGAAACTATTAAGAAGAAAGTAGTTAAGATGCTTTAAAAGGAAATTTTCCAACACGAGCATAATGCTCATTTAAGTTATGAACAATGTCTCAAGCTATTTTGGTAGAAATTAGCATAAAATAATTGATTCAAGATTAGTATAAAATTTTGTTTAAAATTTTACAATATATGTCTAATTATGTCTCTTGTAGTCAGTGTTGAAAAATAGTAGGCTCACAAACACTTATACACTTATACAAACAACGAAGGAAGAGTATTAACGTAATAGAATTTGTTCTTAAAAAGTGCACAAGATAAAATACTATATAATTATTCACAGGGCCAATAGATAATTCTCAATTCAGCAACTTAAAATCAATTAATGTAATAATATAACAAAGAAAATATTTTTAATAATATAATGAATTTGTATAACCAACAAACTAGTAAGTTTGTTTTTATTTTATCACAACTCTCTTTAGGTAAAACTAAATGCCTCAAGGTTAAATTCATTTGAATCTAAACACATGCAACTTTAAATCATCTATTAGATCACTTGAATCGATTCAAATTTTGCCATTCAACTACTCTTTCAAAATTGTTGTAGAATTTAAAAGGCAATTTTTTTGTTAACACCCCATTGTAAATATGATTTGTATGACTAAGCATCATCTGTAATTTTTGAAAAATATAATACTTAAAGGACTTAGTAAAAATATCATCAACTTGAGTAAGAGACTTAATAAACTTTAATTCGTCAACTTGAGTAGGAGACTTCATAAGCTTTAAGTTATTTCTTTTTTAGCAATGCATTCTCAAATAAAATGAAATATTATCTCAATATGCTTACTCTTATCATTGAACACTTGATTCTTTGCTAAGCTTGAATGAAATTATTGTCAATCATGATCTTTGTTGCTTCAATTTTCTCTAAGTAGAACTCTTTCAACAGTCTTCTCAACCATGCACCAATTTTACTTGGTCCTTTCGTTGACTCGACATCCACACATCCTATTCTGACCCACATTTGAGATGGGACCATCAAGCCTCGAAGTGACAAGGATCTACACTATAGTTTTCTTCACTCTACTCACTTTGATTTTTCTGAGCCTTGCTTAGTTCATTCTACTTTAAATAGTCCTTATTTTATTGGTATGTGCCCATGAAAGAAAAAGTACTACTTTTCTATTATCAAGATCTTCGACACAATCATCATCACAAAAAATCGTTAAACTAAAGCATTTAAAAGGTGAGTAAAAATGTCATAGTCAATAGTACCTTTGAGATACTAAAAAATTTTCATGGTTGTCTCCAACTGCAAATAAGATATCTAGTCTTGTGCAAGTCAAATACCTCAAATTTCCCATATAACTTTTGAACAAAGTTAGATCTACACTCTCTTGCCCTTCGAATATGGGTATTTTTATTGTAGTGTTAACATGCTTATGGTCTAACAAATTGATCTTCTTAAGTACCTCATTTGCATAGCCTTCTTGACTTATTACAATTTTGTCCTTACTTTACTTTGATTCCTAATAATAAGACATCAATTCTATGTCACTCATCTCTAACACTTGAGTCACATAATCTTTGAACTCTTAAAACATATTTGGATTGTTTCCCGTGAAGATAAGATCATCCATATAGATATAAACAAATAACAATCATCATCCTCCTTTTCAATATAAAGAGCATATTCGTGTAAACATCCAAGAAAAATCATTCTCTTAGAAATAATTGTCGAACATGCTATTGCAAGCTCTTGGCGCTTATTTAAGTCCTTATAACTCCTTTAACTTCAACACTTTATCTTCTTAGCCTACAATCACATATCCCATTAGTTGTTCAATGTAAACTTTTTCTTATAAATTATCATTGACAAAAGTAGACTTAGCATCCAATTGAGAAATTCTCAAATGATTTTAGGCAACAACACATATTAATAAATGATTAACATGGGTGAATATATCTCTATAGTTAATATCTTGATTTTTCTTGTACCCTTTGGCAACAAGCCTTGCCTTTTATCCATCTACTTCATCTTTGTCATTTTTCTTGATCTTGCACACTTGTTTGACTTTAATGGCATGAAAACCACCTAGAAGAGAAACAAGTTCTCACATGTCATTCCTTTAGATGGCTTGAAATTTTTTTTTTCATTTATTGCATGAATCACTTCTCATTCTTGCTAGCATCTTCAAAATTTAAAGTTTTAATATATATAAGTGGACAAAAAATTATAATTTTTATAAAATTTATCAAGTCTCTAGTATCTTTGATGTAGCATGCTAGGTGGTGTAGATGTGGATGACGATGCTTGAGATGGAGCTGGAGAATTTGTTGGAAAATAATCATTTTGACTTCCTGAACAACCTTTTTTTCTTTTTCATTTTCAAAATATGGAAGAATATCATAAGATCCTTTCATTTTAGATTTTCCAATCCTATGATACTTCTTCATCAAATTCAACATATCTACAATAATCTTTCCATTAGTTGGATTGAACAACTTTTAGCCTTTTGAGTTCTCATCAGATCTAATGAACGTAAACTTCTTACTTCAGACATCAAGTTTAGACCTTTCTTACTTATGAACATGCACATATGCAATAGAGTCAAATACTCTTAAGCGCGATGCAAAAGGTTTCACTCTGCTCCATGCTTCTTATAGAATGACATGTTTTAATCTATATGTTGGACTATCATATGAAAGACAAATCGCATATGCAATCGCTTCAACTAAGATCTCAACATGGTTCTCACTGTGTTTAGGATTAATCAGTTCTTTCTCTTTATTACTCCATTTTGCTAGAAAAATCTAGGCATTGAAGAGCATGATACTTCATGCAACTCACAAAAACTTTTAAATTCATTAGAAGTAACTTTTTCACCTATATTAGTTCTAAGAGCTTTAATCTTAAAATCAGTTTCTTTTTCAATCAAAGTTTTAAACTTTTTAAATGCATAAAATGCTTTAGACATGTACTTAAAAAATTCCACTCATGTCTGGAAATTGATTGTTTGAAAAGCTTTTCCTCAAATGCTTTCCAAGCATGTATGCCTTACATGGTTATTCATAATGAGCTATATTTGAAATGCCTCTCACCATCTTCCTCACTCCCAAAGCTTTGAGTCCTCTAAAATTCAAATATCCATAGCTCATATGTCATACTCATAAAGGATTTTTGACACCAATCTTCAAACATATAACCTTTTTAGTGCACAAATTCAATAAAAACATTCTATTACTAGTCATAGTCACCTTGGCAATAAGATTAGCATCACATTCTTTAAACCGAAGAGTATAACCCTTTATATAATTTTGACAACTATTTTACAAGATTTGACTAATGCTTGAATGTTATTTTCTAACTTTGGAGTAAAGTAAACATTAGATACTTATGACCATCTATTTTTGTCTTGAGAAAAATCACATCTTGTTGTAGTGATTTATCCTTTCTGCGTGAGCTAGTAAAGATCCAATTAACTCATTAACATATTCTTCAATAGCCACTGCCATATAATTGAATGTCGAGTTGATAGAACATAGGCTCTTCTCCACAACTTGAACATCTTAGACGGTTTCACCAAACCTCTTCATTTTATTCACACTCTTAGGACTCTTGTGAAGTACTCTAAACTGGACTTGTTATCATTCATAAAGAATGTTTCAAATTTAGTCCTTAGAGTTTGAAGTTGCACCATCTTCACTTTGTCAACTCTCATCACCAAATATTGGAGTACTTCATATGTTTTCTTTGATGTGGTTTCATTGGCTATTTTCTCGAACATTTTTTTTCATCCAAATCTTGATGGATGATGTAAATGCACTTTATTCTTTCTTCCTTTCCTTCTCCAAGGCATCCTTTTCAAGTTGAGCCAAGCTTGCTTCTTCTTGGGACTTTGTGTAACCATTATTAACAATATCTCATATGCCTTCTAAATCGAGAATGGCATTCATCCTAAGTGTTCAATTCTCATAAATAATTTTGGTGAGTTGTGGATATTAGAAAGTGGAGGCTCCTATTAATATCATAGTTGGCTCTAATATCAATTTGTTGGAAAAATGATAAGTTCTCAAATACTTATATACTCACAATAAGCAATAAAGAAGTATAAATTTTATTCTTACCTCTTGCAGAAAATAAAATATTTCATAGCTATTTATAGAATCAATGGATAATTCTAGACTCACTAAATTATAGTTAGTTAATGCTAGAATACAAAGAAGAAAATATTTTTAATGGAACAATAAAATGTATATAATTGAAAAAACTGACTAGTCTGTCTTTATTTCATCATACCTATCCTAAATAATTCCAAATAACTCAAAGTTAAATTCATTTGAATTTAGAAACATAAAGCTTTAAATCGCATTATCTTCTGCTTCCGTTTGGAGAAGGGTCAGGTGTCCTTTAGGAGCTAAGTCAAATCTCAAGATCAGCCTACGACACCCCAAGAATTTAGGAAGCCAAGTCATGAAGCAGTTTCTTAAATCATTTAAATTGATTAAAATTTGACTATTCAATTATTCTGTCAAAATTACTGCAGAATTGTCAAAGTCAAGTCTATTTCCAAGGGTCTGATATTAACATGTCATGTCACGAAAAATAATGAATATTAGTACCTCACCCTAACCATGTCTTAAAAGTTGAGATTGTAACTTATGCTCTTTTCCCAAACCAAATAAGTTCAAATTCGATTCAGTTTTCACTCTTACGCTAACCAAATTAACATTGAACATGGAACCAGAAAATAAATACCTTTTCTGTTTGAGAAATGTGCCCAATAGCTGTTCATACAGAAAGGCAGGGAATGAATAATTTCAAGGCTAGAATTTAAGAGGGAATGAATAATTCTAAGACTAGAAACTGAATAATCAAATCTCAAAGGGACAAACGGGAAAGAGAATTGCCTGTAACAGACGCGGTTTCTCCAAGAAACTCGTAGAGTGACTCCAAGAAGTCTTTATAAAATGAAATTATACCTGTAACCAACAACAATAACACCCTACAATTGAAGTTCCAAGCACATATCACTAAACAAAAGTCAGAAGGCAAGGCATCATAACATAACAGCAGACCTGGATTCCCGGGAACAAACAGAACATGCAATGAGGGATCCTGGGAGAGAATCTCCATTACTTCAGTTGTGTAACTGAACATCCAACACCCACCAGATAACATGCGATTATAAACTAATAAAGCAGACCAATAAAAAGTAAATAAAAAATCAAACTCAAAATACCCAGACACATTGCACAATCGGAAACTGACAGGTCTCCTGGGTTTGCAATTGAACTTCTCGAGGCTCATATCTCTGCGTTAACAAAGAGGAAGATACAGATTGAAAGTCAAGATGGGTGAGGAAGGTATGGCTGAAGAAGAATATGTTTGTGCGAGCATACCGGTTGCTTAAAATGATAAGAAGATTAGCTGTTCTGTAGTAATAACGTACCTGGTTTAGCGGCTGTTAAATATTTATTAAAAAAAACGAAACGTCTTTCGTGCATTTACTATTTAAAACTTGGAAAGCTTGCATTGAGGGATACCTGTCAGGCATAACCGCGAACAAACGAGATCCATTCTGCCTTGTACCAATGTGCTACCAATTTTTCTGAAAACGCTCTGACCAAGCTTTGCAAGAACTCCATGGAATCCAATACACAACTTGAGAACATAAGGAATTCAACAACTGCATATACAGGTCATACGGCCAAAAAGGTTCGCATACGTGAACGCGAAGAAGATCCCCCAAGCGCAAATTCCTCCTAACATCCAGCACAGCTACAGCGCACCAGTTAGAGGTCGAACAGGACATGATAAAGGGGACACAGAATTAACCTAGCCTGAAGAAGACCCGATTGAAATTGCCGAAGGGGACATAACCATGGTTCAAGGGAATTTTGGGATGGGCATTGAATTGTCAAATATATTCCGGGGAAAACTTGACAAACAATGGGAGAAGGCTGTAGTGGTTAAATTATTAGGCAGAACATTGGGATACAATCTACTCAAATCCAGATTACAAGTATTGTGGAAACTCACTGCCCTATGAAAATAGTGGACATCGATATTGATTTCTACCTAATCAATTTCGTCCAGGTGGAGGACTACATACAAGCTCTTACTAAGGGACCATGGGTTATTACTGGGCACGCGCTCTCGATCCAACCATGGACTTCCGAATTTCGTTCATCTTTCAGCAAAATTATGCATGTTGTGGCATGGGCCTGATTCCCTGAACTCTCGGTCTCAAGATACCACCCCTCCATACTGAAAGCCCTTGGTAACCTAATTGGACGCATGGTGAAGATTGACAACAACACCCAACACTCTCAGCGTGGCAAATTCGCAAGGGTAGCAATCGACATCGACATCGACATCAGCTCTCCACTTCGCTCGATTGTTGAACTAGACGATGAACAGATCAAAGTTGCATACGAGGGCTTACCGTAGATTTGCTTCTCCTGCGGAATGGTGGGCCATGGAGCCACGGATTGCCCAACCTGCAACACTAACGGTCCGAACGAAAGAAACCCTAACAGAGAGATGAGACAGATAGACACCACCGACACTAGTAAAGACCAATTGGCGGTCACCCCCCACAAGGTGATCTATGGCCCGTGGATCCAGATGTAGAGGAGAACAAGCCAACCACCAAACCGTGCAACGGCTCCAGGAAGTGACAGGCGAGGAACATTCATCATGCAACCTCGAGGGGCTTGAGGTATGTGCTTCTGACAGAAAATGACATGGGAACGTTATAAGAACCAGAACGGCTAGAAAACGATTGCCGAAGAGGAGAGCAAATTGACGTTTCCATCAACCCCAATACCAACCTAAAAACACCCCACAGCCGACAGGGAGAGCCCGCAACGTAGGTGGGCCGCAAGATCCTGGGCCTAGTCGGTCCACTCGCCAAACCATACAGCCTAATCCAACAGTTGCCAGCCCTCTGACCCCAATAGCACAATCTAACCCACCATAACAAATTTCAGACCCAAGTAAGAAGATGGAGACGTCCCCGCGAACCACACCTCAACGCGTGGCCATCTCCATTCCCTCACACACCGAACTAATGATACAAGACAAATCCATCACGGTAGTCATGCTAGAGGACGGAGGATGTGGAGACATGGAGGAAGGTACGAGTAATGACTGCATTAATCCCCCCTCCGAACCAACAATTAAAGAAAATATTTTACCCCCATCAAGACCACCGGATAAAGATATGGAAATGATGGTGGAAAGCGAGCATGCATTTGTGCCGGATACTCAAACAGAAAAGATCCCATAAATTTTCAAGGCAAACCCATACCGAGTATTGGAGGATCACATAGTAAACACTCATGAGTTATTGGATTTCGTTTCCGGAACCCAACCTCGAAATCATAAAGCGAAAAACAAAGTGGGCGAAAACGAAATAAATCAAAAAGGGAAACAAATAAAGCGCGTGAGGAAGAAAACGAACGAAATCAAAAACCAAAAGTGGGCCAACTTTGGATCGAAAACCAAAGAATTTCAAAAGCTTAAGGTCAAATTAAAGCGCGTGCGGAAACCAAAGGAATCGAAAGCTTAAGGAACCAAAGAAATCGAAAGGCTCGGAAACAAAGAAAACAAAAACGCTTAAGAACAAAACTCTTAATTCCGACATCCGTAAACGCATATTTTACAAAAAACAAACTCGTTAAAAAACTACAAAGACGATCCGATCTACCTCAATCCGCTTAGACAATTGGGTCTAATCCAAAACCAAATCGGTATAAACTTTTTTTTTTCTTCAATCAAAGTGACTTCAATATCCAATTGAAATCATTCACACTCAAACTCAATTTATTTGCTTCTTCATATTCAA